>WURT03091257.1:0-12707 GCA_009936505.3 Holothuria glaberrima | reverse complement strand
CAGTATTTATACAGAGCATATCTTCTGTTTTCCACCTCACAGGACTCATTCATGTTGAAGGTCTGTTTTTTGGGGGCCAAAAAAATGAGGCCCTTTAAATTTTCTTGGGTCTTTTCAAAAAGAAGAGGGTCCTTGGCCTTTTGGATTTAAAAATCTTAAGAAACATTAGTTGATAAAATGCTAATAACTATCCAGGCTTTCACTCGTGAATGCAAAGCAATGGTGATCATGATGCAGGTAATGCCTGTGGCAGTAAAAAAGAGTTAACAAATGGCAGGAAGAGGCAAAAAGAGACCCTCCACAAAAGTGCTATACAATCTCAGGTAAATTGCTACGCAACTCTGAAAGTGCGTAGCAGTATTGCTACGCAAGATGAAATTCTTATTTCCATCCCTGGAAAATAAAAATAAAATAAAAAATGAAATTAAATATACATGTTATACAATGTGCACAACAGCCAATATTTGGACCCTTGCTGTGGACATGGGGAGAGCTCACGGCAACTCATTAATCTTGGGCAGAACCGTGGGTCTATGGGGGCAACTAAGCAATACTTACAAGTGCTTTCTTGGAGACAACTTGGATGGGGTAAAAATTTGTGCATGAATCACTGCACAGAACCCTGAAAGTGTTTGCTCTATACTGTATATCTACCAACTTAAAAGACAAGTTAAATGGGTCCAAAATCTTCCATGACTAGATTACTAAAAAAGTGGCAATTGGATCATTGATCAATAATCGTCATTCTCCTACAGGCATAACGAATCCGTGAAGCACACTTCACCAAAATGGGAAAGAAAGTCAAGAAGGAGGCTGAAGCACCGCCTAAAGATGTAGTGAGTATCTTTCTAAGTCATTTTAATACTTTAACAAAGGCACATAGTGTGCTCTAGTTGTAATTAGCAGACTCACATGTTGTTAAAAGTAATATTGTTTTAAGAAAAGTTTTCAGAATGTTCAGTCATTCAAACTTTCATTTTTCCTTTGTTTTTACCATAGTTTGACCCCCTTTCTGTGGAAAGCAAAAAAGCACAAACAGTTGTCTTGATGCTTGACAGTCCAGAAGATGAAATACTCATTAAAGCCTGTGAAGCTCTCTATAAATTTGCAGAAAAATGTGAGTTTGTTTTGTGCATTTTGATTGAATGTACCCGGTTTATGTGTAGAAGGGATACTTTCAATTCTGAAGAAACAAACTATTACTGCAATTACTGCATGGAGAAAATTGATATGTATGTATGTATGCAGATAATAAATAATGGAAAAAAAAAATGCTGGAAATCTTGAGTGGACCAAGAGCTACTAAATTGCCAGTGGGTCATGTGGGAGCCATTTTGTGTGCAAACTAATTGTTGTACCTCACAAACTGCTTCTTGTATTTTGTGAAATGTTCATGGAAAGTTTCATCAAGAATTTGTCAATTTTTCTCATAACTTCTCTCAAATTTGATACTTGCTTACTAAAAACCTGGCACTATAGAAGTAAATATTCCATTGCATGTTTTAAGTTGCCTACTTCAGGACTGGTTGCTAATACTGAAAGAACAGTATTTAACAGCCTATCGCCCATATGTCTGTGCACCCTTCACTGGGGATCATGTTTGCAATGCTCCACTTCCACAAAATCTGTTTCTGTTTAAATGATTTATAGACGTTATGTATTGACATCACGCCCCGTCATTTTGGAGGCAAAACAATGAAGCATACTGCACGCACAATGTAGGCTTCCCACATGCATGCAGTAGAAGTTGTGCGCATGTGTGATTGGTTCACAAATCAGCTATCTGCATTTGTTGGTGTAAGTTGCAATGATATGCGCTTGCCTCCAAATGAGGGAGCACTTTCTACTCTGTGAGGTCGTATCACATGGTTTGTCTTGCAATGATTTGCACTTGCCTCCAAATGAGGGAACACTTTCTGCTCTTTGAGGTCATGTGCATAAGGTCTATTGTTCATTTGTCACATACAATTTGTCTTGCCAATTCACATCAACAGGTGATGAAAATAGAGCCATGTTGTTGGAGCTTGGTGCATTGGAGCGTCTGTTGAAACACATCTCTTCAGAGGAGAAGACAGTCAGGAGAAATGCTGTAATGGTGTTAGGCGTCTTGTCCACGCATCGTAGGTGTACAGAAGTTAATTTTTAAGATATAGTCACAGTCAGAAAGACATACAGAAGATGAGAAACAATTTGCAGTGTTTTAAACATGGCTTCCCTTTCATCTATTGTTGGTCAAATCTTTGCTGTAAATTAACTGAAAGAACGCCTTATGAGAAGTCCTTAATTTGTGTAAAACAGTTGTCAAATAAAGATAGCTGAAGTTACATTAATGTTTGCAAGTCTACCTAAAATTAGGGGGTAGGGAAGGGGTGCTTAATTAATAGCTGTCTCAACATATTTCAAAACATTGTTTGTTCAAGTAGTTTCTTTCAAGTGGCCTTCCCCCAAACTATGGTTCTGCCTCCCCCCCTAACCATCTCACTCCTGAGTCAAGAGTTCATGAAGTCTGGGTGTTGAGGAATGTGAGCCGGATTTATTGTAGAACAAGAAACAAATCTGTTAAACTTTATACAAAACTCTTTTTTTTTTCTGATGTTACATACATAGGTCCCCCTTTTTAGGACCTTTGCTTGCAATATATGGAAAGCAGTTGGATCAGAACATTTTATTACGTCATTTTCTTGTAGCTGATGTTCGAAGAGCTCTCAGAAAATCTGACTGTTTACCTAATCTAATCAAATTGTTAGCACCAGAAGGTAAGAGAGATTGAGGTATGAGATGTAACAAGTTGGTCACTCTTGATTCTTTTATCACTCGTCCCTCGGAAAATTTGTTACTTAGTAACTGGAATAAGGAAATAATGACATTTCTGGTCATTACGTCAAGTTCACAAGGCTTGGGGGAGGGGGCTGTATTCAGGCAATATTGAAGCATGCTTTATTATAAGTGGTGTGTTTTCTAGGCTGGGGTGACTTCAATATTTTGGGAGTTGGGTACCTCTGGCCTTATTAGAAGTGACTTTTTAGGAGTTGCCACTCCTACAATGACATCATAACTGATGCAGGGACATACTATGTCAGCAAGTGTAAACTGTCCCTCTCTAGCTTACCAATGAGTATTTAATTTATACAAGAGTCTTTATACCCTACAGGCTTCTCAATGGCTGAGGTGCCTAATTGGCAGACTTGTAGTTCCCAATTAAAAGGAGAAGTTGTGGATGAATAGAGGAAAGATCAACATATAAACCAGTTGTGTCATGATACTTTATTAAAACCTACAGAATAACACAAATGTTTTAACTCAAAAACAGCTATTTTTGTGCATATGTTTGACAGTATTGAAAATTCCCAAGCTTTTACTATTCCAAGGAATGTGGGGTTGATATTCAACTCCTGACCAGGAGTTTTGACCCTGACTTAGAGTTGAATCACCCCCCCCCTCCCCCAAGCCTAATATTTTCATAATTTACCCATTGGAAGTGATCAGACTGCCAATACCTGCTTGGTGAATGATCACAAAGTTTGTCATTGTCTGCTGTCACACAATTTGCCGTTGTCTCAATTTGGTTTTAAATTGCCACATGTTAGAAACATAGCAGTTAAAGATGCATTGAAGCACATGGTTGACTTATGGGTTACAATTTTTGTTAAAATTGCTTGTCTGCTTTCAGAGGAAACTCTTGTACATGAGTTCAGTACATTATGCTTGTCAAGTATGGCCCATGAATACACTAGCAAGGTACAGATACTCTCAATGGATGGCTTGTCACCCCTCATCACGTTACTCTCAGATCCAGACCCTGATGTCATAAAGAATGCCACAGAGGCTGTGACACTCTTATTGGAGGACTATCAGTGCAGGATAGCTATCAGGTAATGATTAAGGAAAGTCCATAATTTTGGGAAATTTAAATGAGCAGTTATTTAACAGAACTTATAATGCTGAGGAGTTATAATGAATTGTATGTAATTTTTGTTTGTACTCAAAGAGTGCATAACTCTTGTTTAATTGGCTTTATGGTTTGAGCATCTGCTGCCCAGCTAGATGACTTGTGATGGAATCCCAGACGAGTCATACCAATGACATAAAAAAATGTACCCTATCACCTACTTGCTTGGTGTTCAGCAAAAAGAATTTGAACAGGGTAATAATATAGAGTCGGTGCTATCTTTGAGCACCAACATGGCAGCACTGGTTGTATGCTCGCAGGGACTGGGGGATGGATTCTTGTCATGAAAACATCGTGAACGATTGACAAAAATATTCTAGAGAAAAATTTCAGGAGGTGAAGAACAGTACTTGGGACATTTCAAAAGCTGTATCTACTATCTTTATCAGTCAGTTGATACAGTGAATAGGTTGAGCTGTTTAACTATAAAAGGGGGCTTAAAACCCCTGTTAGTGAAAGAGGTAAGCCTCTTATCTTCAGGAGAGATCAATACATCCTACAAGTGGCTTAGTTTGAATGTCCCATCTCTGAGTCCTTGTTTAATGACTGCTGCCCCTGTCTCCTTATCCAGATTGACTCCTTGATCCATCTTGTCTACTAGCCACATTCAGTTGTTAAGATTGTGCTGTCCTCCCCGCCAATAATATGGTTCATTTGAGTAACATGGTTAGCAACTTAGTTAAAGCTGAAGTAATTCTGATTCAGACTGATTTTATGTTATTCTCACTTCAGGAGTGCCCAGGGCTTAGAACCTCTTTTGGAACTTCTAAAATCTGAGTATCCAGTGATACAAGAGATGGCCCTCAAGGGCCTGATTTTAAGCACCCAGGACCCAGACAACAGAGAAGCCCTGAGAGAACTAGAGGGTCTTGAGAGGCTGGTAGAGTTTATTGGAACTAAGGTTAGTAATTTTAAAAAACATTGTTAACATGGTTGAAGAAAGAGATAAACAAATTCCTTTTGCAATAGAATCTAACAATTGCTAAATTTCAAATTAAGTAACATTGAAAGCAAAAACCATTAACAAAGGAACAGTACTCTCTTACCACCAACAAAGCAAAAACTATTAGACAATTTGAACAGTTAGACTAAACACTTCTCTGATACATTGGTTGCACTGATTGGAAATATATTACTAAATATTGTCATCATTTTCTTTCATAATGAGTATAAGGCCATTTAAAAAAAAAAAAAGACCTGGTGCAAAATTTGATCACTGTAATTTTGTAAGGTGTGTGGGGAGTTTTTTCCAAACAGATTGTAAATGCATAAAAGAAGGTGTCCAAATGGGCCCATCATGTCTGACTATGTCATAGTAATATGGATTGACTTAAAGCAAAAGAATTTTTGTATGTTGAAATGACTTCCAAATAAATGATGATGAGTACATCCAAAAGATTAGGACAAAATAGCTACTTTTATTAACTTAAAATTTGACCAGTGTCAGTGTTAGAAAAAAGTAGAAATACAAAACAAGTGTTATGCCCATGTTTCATTTTAAAATCAAACTTTACTCAATTGTATAACTGCCTTTTGAAATTCTTGCTAATAAATTTTTTTTTTATATCCCTCTTTAATGGTAACCAAGGGCCAAAATTAATTCTTCCTCGCTGTTTTGCAATTTGGTGCTATGATCCATGTCCCTTTAATCTGTACATAGTGCATGATAATACCCAAACAGAAATTCATTTTTAACAGACAACTTTTTTCATTGCTTACTAAAATTTGAAACCTAGTTTGCATGCTTTTGTTGTTATTTCACTTTTCTTTGAAGTGTATTAAATGATTGTTGTTCATTGTATTCACCTTCCAAAAATGTAATTATTTGATAACCCAGGAGTTTGAAGATCTTCATGTGCATGCACTGCTGGTTCTGTCTAACTGCCTGGAGGATGTGGAGAGCTTGGAGCTGATACAAAGTACTGGTGGACTACAGAAACTGTTAACATTTGCTACTGAGTCAGCTGTTCCTGAAATTCAGATGAATGCTGCAAAAGCTATTGCAAGAGCTGCTCGAAATGGTAATAACTTCGAAGACATAATGAATATTTGTATGCTCTTGTTTATAATGTTAGAAATAACAACTGAATATACTCATCGTGAGGTGGACAAATTTTTGAAACAAGCTAAGTGGAATGGAATGGGTTTTTTCAATCACTCTTACTGGACCACATCCATAGTTAAGGCCTAAAAAAAAATTTTTTTGTCCTCAAAGGCCGGTATACAATTTCTCGTCTGCTCGTATTATTTTTTTAATTTAATTTATTTTTTTTTGCCTTTTGTGTTGTACACAAACCAATTTATTTTCCGACAAAACTTTTTTATTCCTAATATGTTATATAGTCTACTGAAAATCCTTGCACTGAATGGCCCATATATATCAAATATCCAATCGGAAGCAGAACAAATGAAACGCCCCATCACACATACACGCAGACACACTCGGGGGAAATAATAGGCCTACTTTTTCCTCATGTTCCTGGAGATGGCTAAAGGCTATAGAGAATACTTACGTATGTAACTGGTTCGAATATACACAGCTATTTCAGTGGCCTCGCGGTCTGCCTCGCAGTGTACCAGTGGAGATACAGTCCACTTGATCACCCATTGCCCAAGAATGTTGTTCTACTCTCAAGGCTCAATGCATGTGGCTATGCTGCTGTTCGTACAGCGATACCTGCAAAGGCCTACCCCGAAAATAGAAGTTTTCTTGAGTGGACATTGCCACTCTCAGATGTGTTAGGTCAGGATTGATGTGCTCACTGCCTACATGAGGGACTGAAATGTGGAAACTTGTCATTCACATGTGTGCAGTTGTAGCGGGGGGGGGGGGTGTCCGACAAAATTACTATGTTCTTTCTTCATTTCATAATTTTTATAGAACAGGTCCGATCTATTGGTTCAGAGTGGGCACACTGGAGTCTGTATCTCACCAGCAAACTACAGTGACATGCTCTGGTCTGAACATAATGTGCATATATGTACACATAAGTCAGCATGGCATCATACACGCTAGGCAGTGGGGTCAAGCAAAAAAAAATGCCCGCCTGATGCCTTTTGGACAGGTCTGGAGGACAAACAAACAATATTATTTTTTGGCCTAATGGTGTATTTAAAAAAGCAGGCAAACAAAATGTCACAAATGTTTTAATAAGTGTTGTGGGTGGGTAGTCTTCCTCTAGAGAAACTGCAACTGAGCATTACTTCACATGCTAAACAGTACTGAACAAATAAAGCCAGATGTTTGCTAGACCATGCATACATAGGTAACATTTTTAGTAAAGTGTTTACTGCCATACATAGAATTGGAATGTAAAACACAAAACGAAGAAAAGTTTTTGTTTGTTTTTTGGAGTAAGACAACTAAATTGTTTGTTATTCATTTCCCAATAGTGTAATATGCATGAAATCATAAAGCTTTTCAGCCTATAGGAAAAGTTTGATTCTGTAAAAATATTTGGTAAGAACTGTTTTGAGCAGGCTAGTATGCAGTGCTCTCAAAAGTTTTTAGTTGTGGTTTTTCACACTGTGGTAGCAGCGATAGCTTTAGGATAAGGGGAAGGTTTGGCTTGATGGTTGTTAGAGTGTTTACCTTACATTTGAGGGGTCCCGGATCAAAACCAGTGGAACAGTGAAACTGCTGGAATATCAAAATCGTGTTTTGAAAGTTGGTTTGCACTTAGCTGATTCAGGAATTTGACCATTTCAAGAAGTTCTCTGCATTAATTCTTTGTTCAGTTTAGCTGTTTAGTAGTGATGCAGAGCAAGGATCTTCCAGTTTTCCAAGCCTTTTGCAAAGTGGCTAAAGACTAAGGATACACCTTTGCTGTCAGATGGGGATGTAAAATGGCAGTCCTGGGAGCAGGATTGGGAGGGATTAATGCAACTCTGCCATGTCAACCTCTGACCACTAGTTGAAGGAGAAGGCAGTTCTTGCTTGGTATAGGGTTATAGATGAGCCAAGTGACTCTCTGATCCTGAAAACAGTAATTTAACTATCATTTCTTTGTTTCATTCAAAGCTGAAAATTGTAAAATCTTCCATGAACAAGAAGGAGAGAGGACATTAATTTTACTGTTGGAGTCAGATAGCCAGGAAGTACAAGCTTCTGCAGCTCAAGCATTAGGTATCATGGCAGAGACAGCAGCTAATTCAAGGAGTGTCATTGCTGAATTTGGTGAGTGCAATTCTGTCGTATTTGAGAATAACCTAGGTTTTCTCTCTGAATTAGGATAATTTGCAGGCAATTTACCATATTTTAAATGTTAACTTCCAATTTGTGATCTGTTTGCCAAATGTGAATAGATTTCTTTGGGCTTTTGTAAAGTTAGGATTCCATACTGCGGAAATTGTAACTATGTGTTCTTACTATCATATACAAGAGGACTTGACAATTGTGTGGAGTGTTTAGATTTTCAATGTTTATGGGGTCTTGGTTCTCAACTATTGAGTTGACTTCAATGATGTAATATTTGATGGAAAATGGTGAGAACTCACTGAATTTATTACTTACTTGAATTTTTCAACTTTTTCTTGTGCATTTTTGTCATCATCTCAACTTCTGGTGGTTCCACATTGTGTTCGGATTTTCATGAGTTTTGTTTGTGTATTGCAAAACAGTAAGCTACTGTCTTTTGGATAATTGTTGTCACTGTATTTCTTTCAAATTTCTGCATAAGTAATTTCAATGACTTAGCAAAAACATAGGACTAACGTTATATTCCGTGTGAGCTGTTTTTATACACAAAATGTTAAGTGTTTAATTATGCATGGTTGTCATAAAGAGTTTATGAAACCAGTCAATATACTAAGGTAATAAGCTAAAAAACCAATTTTTTTTTTTGAAATTTTTGAAAATTTCCTGTAAGAGCTGAATCAATGCAGGATTTTTATAGTGTTATCTAGATTTGACTTTTTTCACAACAATTTTGAAAGAAAGAAGGAAAGAAATACAAAAGCCTATATTTGCCAGTAGGAAGATAGAAAATTTCATGAAGTATCATTCTATTATTATTTGAAGATATTCTTTCATTTGATAAAGATAATGTTTGGCATTTTTGACAGCAGTTGTGCACAAACTTCTTTTCAGCTTTCTTTTTTTGAAGATATTGGTTTGTCCAAAAGTTTTGTATTATGGTTAGGGAATCACTCCCTGTTTGTGGTTTTAATAGGTGACATTAAATTTGGTTGTTATGGGAGATGGTTATCAGATGGGGCTTAGGCTGGTTTGTATTTGTCTTTGAACTTTAGTTAGGGTAAAGAGAGTATGATGGCAAAGTTTTAAAATGTAACTTACAGTACATTTAACCTAATTGCATTGAAAGAGAAAATTGAAAGGGAAAACATTGCTTTTCACTTTAAAATGGTAACTGTGTATTTTAATTTTCTGTGAAAGCCAAGGTACTAGTTCTGCAACAAACTCTAGAAAGCACTAAATATCTTTTAAAAGTGTTTTCAAGCCATTAACAGTCTTCAGAGATTCTTATCAGATAGATAAATGCTCATAGCTAAACTTCATTTTTCATTCCGTCAGATGGAATTGTCCCCCTTATCAAGCTCCTCAACAGCGATAACCCAGACGTTGCTGAGTTTTCATCCCTAGCCTTGGCTAATTTGACCTCAGGTCAAATTCAGAACTGTGTTGAGATTGGTGATAGGAATGGTGTGGAGCCTCTCATTGGTCTACTAAGCTCATCCAGGGAAGCAGCTCAGGCCAATGCTGCGCAAGTCCTAACAAATATGGCAACAGACGAAATTTTGAGGACAGACATTCAGAAGAAAGGAGTAGTGGGAGCTTTGATTGCTCCACTTCATTCAAGGTAAAATAAAATTTATGCACTTTGATTTTATCAACTCATTTTAAAGTTAGGTCTTGTTTGACTGAAATTTTTGGTGTCGCTGGCATTATAGAATGACATACATTACAAAGTACTGTTCTTACAAAAATTCAAATAATTGTTGGCGTAATAGCAGTTTGGCAGGATTCAGTCCACCTGTTTTTCACTTAGTTTGATGAAGCTAAAAACTATGTCAGCTAATCCTTGCTCACCTGTTGTTCCCTCACAGAGAAAGCCAGAACTTTAAAGAAAGATTGATACAACAATTTGTTGCGATAGTAAATGGAGAGAGTGTGAAGCTTTTGAAACAAAGAAATGGCATGATGAAGACACCATTTATTGGAAATAAGGTGCATGTATCACTTTTGTAAAACCAGGAGTGCATGGCTGCATTTAGTTGGTGGAGCACTGCAATCACATGTTGCGACAATATAATAGGATCATTAAGGAAGATTAGGTATTTATAGAGCATGAGAAGAATATGTTTAGGTAGAAGTGTGCAATAACAATTGCCTCACTGTCAGTCATAGCTCTCATGCAGAATGTGAAGTCACTGTTTAGGCAACTGTGTCCACACCTTCTGTGTTTGGAATGTGGACAGAAGTTTGGCAATCAGAACTGTTTTGAAGTCATGTGAACATTTTCCAGCCATAAACTGACATGACATCATGACATATCAATATTGCTTTTCACAGCAACACAACAGTCCAAGCCAAAGCAGCTGTAGCCCTGGCAGCTTTCGTGTGTGATGTAGATACAAGGAACCAGGTCAGTAAATGTCCTATCTATTATAATCTTTGAGAAGATCATTTTGCAAATATTGTTAGAATAGGATACAGCTTAGAGGAGGTATGACACAGCCAAAGTAAGTTTCACAGTAAGTAACATTTTCCTGACTAAACTACGTACATATATAGGCTACTGGATACGACCATGTGAATTCCCAAATGCAGACCAGGCCCAGCCCACTTGAAATCCAAAAGCAAAATAAAATGTGAGCCCGTCTGAAGATGTGACGTCATTGGGGGCACAGTTAGTAACCCTACTGTACTAGGCAGCTCACTCATCGTTCTACACATGGAGTCATGTGCATGCTAACATGCGTTAGCTGGAACATCATTGCAAAAATCTGTGCTATAGTACTAGAGCAGCGAGTGTGACCAATGACCAGATTGTGAATGATGCGTCGTTGCAGGGTGATTGCATAGCATTCACATTAACACCGTTTCTGAACAGCCCAAATGGACTGTCCATACATGTGCACAGCTGTTCTGTACAGCGCGCCCACAGTGTTCTTTGTGCACAAAAACAGAGCTGTAGGGAAGCTAACATACGTGCCCACATATGCACACGTGCATGTTGGCCAGTGATGTGCCTTGGAGCCCCCAACACAGTCTGCGCTTTGTGCTCTATATGCCGTGTGGGTATCGTGATGTAGGTGCCTTCTTTATGAAGTTGCTAAGATAACTTTTCCTCAGTGGATACTAGTCCACATCTAGATACACATCTTTATATAGCGCAGTGTTTGTGCCGCCAATGACAGTCATGTGACCTGTTGGGGCATTTTTTGAAATTGGATTTTTGTGCATTTTCTCCATTTTCCATTTATGCCAAATTGCACAGGTTTTAACTGTCATGTGAACATTTTCAAGCCATATACTGACGTGGCATCATGACATATCAATATTGCTTTTCACAGCTACACAACAGTCCAAGCAATGATATTTATACAGTACTGTATCCAATCTTGCAATACACAAGTTATTTTGGCTGTGTAGTGCCCACTTTAAAGGGGCTCATTGAGTTGATACTGATAATTTTGTGATGAGTCTGAAGAACATCATTTCATGATAATGCTTCCAATAATTACTGATGACTCACTTCCTATAGTTACCAAAAGTGTGAGAAATTGTAGTTTTTATGAATGGGGATTTACATATGATTAATACATAATGGTTAAAAGGGTCACAAATTTGAAATAAATGATTTTATTCTTGAATTACCCTGTCACTGCCTTTTCAGTTGTGAGTCAAATGTGCAGATCTCTTAGTTTGACCATTTACCATCAAGATGTGAGTAAAATGCAACAGTTGTGACATAAAACCAAGAATTTGTGGACCAACTCAATAAGCTCCTTTAATGTGGAAACCTGAATCTTTCACAGTATCTGTAAAATTAGGGATGGACAGAGATTGGTCTTTGATAGTTACAGCACCAGTTGTTTAACGATGGACATAAAAAGTTTTCAGAAGCAATCATTCATTGAAATGACATGGCTGCATTTTGCAGGATACTTTGATACCAATCTTTTCATCTTTGCATACCTTTTTCATTAACACCAAACATGCCTGTTATAAAATTTTGTTTACAGTATATTACCATTCTGTTGGGGAACATGTATTTCAGATGGAATCTATATCAATTAAAGTTTGTTTTTTAGTGTAAAGTTTCCTCATTAATGAAATGTAGAAGAAGCATTTTATCTACAAGGTAGAGTTGTTCCATACCTGTATTAGCAGCTTTAGAACTCCATGTATGGCCCTATACTAGCAACTCTCTTCTTATTTTTGTGCAGTTACGTGGTCTAGGGGGACTTCCCCCTCTCCTAAAGCTATTAGACTCAGGGGACCAGGAAGTTCGGAGAGCTGCTTCATGGGCTATTGTTGTGAGTGCAAACGATTCTTTGACTGCTACAGAACTATGTAAACTTGGGTAAGTGTGCACAGCTTTGTAATTAACTTTACACTGAGATGCTAATTTTACCTTTGAAAAGTTGAAAAAGTTAAAAATTTTATAACTTGGAAAAGTTTGAAAAGGTACCTTCCATACCAGCAATAGTCATGCTTTTTGATTCCTTGCCAAAGGCAGGCAAGGAATCTATGCGATGGTGATGTTGTGTGTGTGTATGTGTGTGTGTGTGT
>WURT03091235.1:0-12708 GCA_009936505.3 Holothuria glaberrima | reverse complement strand
ACATATATGTATAGTTTGGATTCACATAATCACCGCTGAAGTTGTAAGGAATAGGGGATATATATACGCTCCGCTTCTTGATAAATGATGTCTTATCAGTGGCCGTCTGTACCCTGCTCCGTCTCCGAAAGAAGAGCTTTGTGGTCTTCAGTCCATTGCAAGCCACTGGTTTCATAACAGATCTCCTCCGTTTCTCGCAATGCAAATACTCACATTTTTACAAGTATTTATGTAAAAAAATTAAAGATAAACGCAGACTGTTGATTTTTTAATAGTGTGAGTAGTTTACTTTAACACTTTCCATTGGAAATAGAAACAATTCAGAATTTCATACAAAACATGGAAAGTGAAATGCTACGCCTTTTTGAAGAGGAAGCAAAAAATTATTACTATAATGTAGTGTTTTTGCATCATCAAGCAGGCTGAGGAACAATTCTACACTAAATGATATAAAGAGACCTTTTCATTATTTTAAACAAAATTAGCAAAGAGAAAATACTGCTATGACGCTATGAACACTCTTTACCATTTTCGATTGGTACTGTGAATCAGCTCTCAAAAAGATTACTTATGTCTCTTAAAACGTCATAAACTTATTCCTAGGGGTTGGTACCCTCTTCAGAATTTTTGAAAATTTTGAGCGTTTATGCTAAATTAAAATAGAGTAATGGATGAACTTGTTATACGTTGAAGTAATCCCATCACCATGTTATGAACTACCCTGCTTCAAAGGACCGGAATAAAAGGAGAACGAACATGCTGCTTGATGGAATATTTTTAACACAGATTATCTGTAAGTTTACGGGAGGAGGTCATTTTTAAGTGACAGAAGGTTTTTGCTCTAAGCATTTTACGTGCTTAACAGATAATCATGAACTGAATTTGCCCTGGCTTCTAACATGTCAGTGCTCTGAAATTGAAATTGTATTGTCTCGAAGAAGACTCTTTGACTTGGGTTGTCCTAGATCCCACCTGATACACCCACGAGGAATTGAAACACTGAGTTGCCATTCCCGGGGTTTATGTCCCTAAAAATCTTCACTACCACGACATTGGCAAAGATATTCTGCACTGAAAACCGGGCCCGTATCCACGGGGGGGGGGGGCATTTCGGGGCAATGCCCCCTCAAAAATATTTCTGTCCCCCAGATGAAAATTGAAACCGCTTAATAATTAATGTGGTGGAACGTTTTATGCCCCCAATCGCAACATTTGCCCCCCCCAATCATAACATTTGCTCCCTAAATATGTGAAGCTGGCTACGGGCCCGCTGAAAACTATTGTTGTAACATTAGTGATTTTAAGTTTCTGCACCACTTAGCTGTATGAATGAGGTTTTACACCAAGTACAAAGAATCCTATCTCATGAATATATTTGAAACGTGTGAAACATTCTATTCGCCCTTTCTACCACGTTTGTTGAATGGGATGTGGCACCCCAAACCAGGAAGTTGCTAGCAACTGTCTGTCCAAACATTTTTAGGAAAAGCCCAAGAGTTCTAAATATAGTTGATACCTTCACTTTGATTGACATTTATTCACACAATAAAGTTTCACTCTGGTTGGTCAGCAATGTCTTGTACAGTCAATTGTGTTCCAGATAAAGGCTCACACACAGTTTGATGATATTGCCTAGCAATTTAACTTTAGTGCAGGCTACAGTGTCTCTGTCTTAGGGGTTTACAGGAGGGTAGGCAGGAGGCTTGGTTTAAATTTGGGGAGGGTATAGATGTTTACTTAGTAGGGAGAATTGTCACTGTATGGGGTCAGATTAGAGAGCCTTTAAAAATTATTAAGTCAAAAGAAAATCTCATCATAAAAAATTTTCAATAGCAATCACAAAAATCGTCAAACAAATTGTTGCGTTATTGCACCAAGCGCCTTCTTTACCCTTTCGGATCCAAATGGGGTAAGACATTTTCGAATCCAACGTTATGAAAAACGTGTTCACCCATTGGATTCTGTCAGTGGCGACTGTCAGTATCCCATGTTGTGTTTTTGTTACTTAGTAAAGTATCTAAACAGAGAAAAAAAAGAAGAAAAATAGCAATATTCATTTTGAACCCCAAAGCCAACCTACGATTGCAGTATGCTTTAATTTCATTATTAATTTAGACCAGATATAAGTACAATTCACATGGTGAACTTGTTCGCGATATAAAGTTTTGTTGCATATTTTGATGTGACTTGTGTCTCTTCATAAGTTTTTCAACCTCTTAAAGGAGGATGGTAACTTTTGAAGAATATTTCGTGGAGGCTGATACCATTACTTTATGAATTTGTAAGTTATCGGTATACCTTTTTACTGTTATATGCTGTGCTCTTGTCAAGGATCCATTAAGACTTTCTTCACAGTCGAATAATGTAATAACTCAGTGTTAGTTGCGTCGATAAACAGAGATAAAATTCTGCAAAATTAGTTATTACTTTCCGTATCCAAGACTCCCTTCCCTTATGCAATAATTATAAGTTCATAGTCAACTAATGCTTTTAATGGTGTTTGCGTGTACAAGTCTGCATAACCACGACGTACACCACGTATAATATTTTATCCAGGATTCTTCATATGTTTCCAGAATAGACAATTCGTAGAAGTTGAATAACGTCACAACGTCTCCTTGCTTAAACACGCAAAGGCAATTAAAGTGTGTACACCTACGACTTGCACCATTTGCTTTCAGCTCTCGTCATGTATCCAGGATTCTCGTCATATATCCGGAACAATCTCTTTTGTAGCCGATTAACGTTCTCGTTTCGTGGATATGAAGAGACAAAGGATTATGAAAGTACGATGTAATCCTCGTTATTGTCTATACCTGTGCGTCTTTACGGGATCCTAGGTTCATTTTGAGACTTTTTCATTAAAAGCAATTAGGGTGATAAGGAACGTAATATTTTCGTTTTGTTAAAATGTTGATCCATCGCAGATGACCTGATTAAAATTTATATTGCGCAGGCCCTATACATATTTTGCTGTTTTTGTTTCTTTTGTAGAAGAAATATTAAAGAGCATTTTTGAAACTTCACGTGGGGTGCTCACTTGATTGATACAAATGAAATATCATGGATTAGCGACTTAACAATTGACTGTATAATCTTAGATTAAGTTCCTGAATACCATATTCCATTACTTTTTGTTAAAATATTAGATGAACTGTAAAATAAGGCAAAATCATGCATATTTTATGCAGTATTTTGTCGCTACACTCTATGAACGGTCGGTTTAAATATGAACTGCCTGGGGAAGGAGGTTGGGGCAACTAACTCAGATCTGGTCAGATATTTGTCTAGATTTGGTTGATATTCAAACCATTTGGTTCGATTTTGAACCACGTCTAGTCAACAGATTTTGATTAGCTGCTCCTCCAAACCGACCGTTTTAGAGTGTAATGATGTTATTCACTCTATACGTACCTTAAATGGAGTAGGTGCTGGGAGCTGGAAGTCATTAGGACGTACCCTCTGAGAGTGGTTTTTGAGATTCTGGCAAGTGACACTCTGAGAAGCTATGGAGTGAACGTTATTTTAAAGTTAATCAAACAGACAATACCTGTTAACTCTTAGAAATTGTAATGTAGTAAGTAAAGCTGAAAAAGGCAGTACCGAAAAGTCGCGATGCAAAAAGCGCTAAGGGCAGCCAAATATTAAATTTGAAAAACATTACCTGAAATTGTGTCGTTTGACATTATGCTTGTAACTAAATTGTAGGGCATAGTTGTAGTCCGTCTGGTGTGAAAAATCCACTTGAATAAATTCTAGCTTCTCTACTTGAAGTATTTCCAACTGCATAAACCATTCCTTTGACCAGTATCCTTTAAAAGACAGTTCTCTCAGGCGGACCTGTTTGGTGAAAAAGTTGTATTATGATACCTGATTATACCCATTTTTTTCATTCTCGAAATAACATTCTAGGGTTTGAACTCCTGTGAAAGAGAGGTTCAAGCTTTTGATGATAAAAGTCCTTTAAATATCTTTCCAACAGGTGGTTGGCATCAACAGAGTTCTTGTGACTAATACATGGCCTACTAAATACTAGTAATACCCTTACATGAGGACACAGAGAGAGGGTGCGTTCGGTTCCCTGTTTTAAGTGTAAACAGTTGCTGAGATGTATGTATGAAAAATGTGTTTTTACTTCGCAGATGTGTTCATAAAAGGAACCTCACACAATGGTCACAAATGATAAACAGTTATCAGTTACACTGGTAAATTATCAAAGTAAACATTGTAATATTGTATCCACACAAGTATAACGAAAACATCACACAAACGTGAAATGACGCTTAGGTGTATCCACTGTAATGCCTTTACAATAATTGCGCTGTTACCTATTCACTTATAACTTGTTGAAATCAAATCATTCATGACCTAAAAGGACATCAGGGGCGGGATTCACAAACATTTGCGTAAGTTCTTTCGTAAGTCAAAATACTTACGCACTGCGTAAGAACTTTCTTAAGTGGTATTCACGAAAACAACTTACGCAGTTCGTAAAGATACGCTGCGTAACTACAACAGATGCACATTAACCAATAGTGTGTGCGGTTGAATCTTGCTTTACCACAGTTTGAGCCAATCACATTGACTGTTGTTGTTGTTAAAACGACGCGCACGGTCTTCTGTGACTTCACGCGCGGTCCTACGCTCTACACAACTATGCACAACGCGTGCCTCTGCATTTGTTCTTATGGTTCTTTTCTACTTACGACAACTCTGAAGCTTGCGTAAAGTTACGAAAAATATTTGCGAACTTTTTCCGTTGTGAATACCAACTAAGAAAGTTACGTTGCGTAAGTCAGACTTACGCAGTTTTTGTGCGTAAGTAGTCTTTATGAATCTGGCTCCAGATGACCACGTACTAAAACAAGAGAGTTCATTTTACAGTCATTGAACATTTCCATATCAAGTAAGAGAACTCTATCTTGGGACTCATAGTTTCCAATACTTCACACAAGTTTGACTTACTCATGCAGTATTTCTGTGAACTGTTCACATGTTGCCGTTAATAATATCAGAGGTTCCGTTTTCACTTATTGCACCTGGGATTTTTTATAGCTTTTGATTTTTTTTTAATGCTCACTCGTCATGACATCAGATGAAACAATCTGTATTGGATCTCATAACATTATGAAAAATGTACACGTAAAGTATAGACCATATTTATATAATGTCACAAAGCAGAAAGTGCTCCCTCGTTTGGAGGCAAGCACGTGTCATTGCAAGTTACATCCATTAAAATACAAACAGCAGATTTGTGACCAATCGGATACGCGCACAGGTCTACTTACATGCGCGTAAGAAGTCTACGTTGCCTTCAAAATGACGTCGTGTGACGTCAATGCAGAAGGTCTATGGAAAGAAACACACTCCTCAACGGGAGACATCCAAAGGGGAAAACATTTGTAAGTATCGTGATCACATAACATTAACATTTTGAGAACAATCTCTGTTGACCCTGGTATGACAAACGGTTTTATTTGTCTCGGTATGAGCTCAAATGTTCACCTCCCCTGAATGAGAGTTGTCACTGTAACTTCTCTTGAAGTTTCGTTGGTCTGTTGGTAGTTGTGACTCCACTGGCCTCAGATGACCTTCAACATTATTTTAAAAACAACAATCTCCATGCAATAAGAAACTTCCACATCCTAGTACCGCAAATACTACGGTCGTTTTGAATGGGTTTACAAGGTTTCTAAATGTGGGTTCTAAAGACCGCAGGGGTGTCTCTTTCTGAGTCTTAATACCTACCGTATCCAACCAAATGGTTTCTTGACCAAAATCTGCTTATTTATTTGACTAGAATTGGCTAGATGTGACTCGAAACTTTTGATTTTAGCCGAAGAAATAAAATATTTGATAGGTGTCCGGTTTGATGAAACCAGTTTAATAAGGCGATTTTAAAATGTATTAAATGTAGGTATCGGTGTGCCAAGTACCAAAGGATCAACTCGCTCTATCTTTAGATATCATGTTTTGAGCAGGGTCCATCATAATATGTACTCCTTTGTATGGTAATATTTCAAATACTTAAATAATAGTAGCTTCAGACAATTACTGGTCTTGAAGGTCAGTAAGAAATACTAAGCTGAACCAGCATAGTCAGAGCTAGGAAAACATTGCCCATAACGTTCAAGGTATAGGTAGGAACAAGTTCCAATTTCAAAATGGATTTTAAATTTTATGTTTGGTCATCATTTTCATGTAATATGTCTGTGTCCTTTGGGATTCATGCCGAGAATACCCGAGCGAGTGCCACTTTTACCAATAAACCCGGACTACCTGCCGCACGTGCGACAAGGAATCAGTCCCTTTTCAGTGGAATAGCATTATGAGAATGTCGTACTTGGCTGTAATTTTGTCAAAGGTTTGGCTAGAAGTTATGCAAAAAGAGCTATCCAAATAGAAATAGAAAATCCCTCTTGAAAATGAAACTTGTTTAGGTCTTTGGGTTGGAGACAGTTTTACTCACTTTATTAAAAGCCAGGATCTTGCAAAACCTGCAAACAGCCAATCTGTGGAAATAGTTATCAAGTTCTGAAACTTTCACTCCATTAACGGCGCCATTTTTTGGAATGATCATTTCAAAGTCTCTCTCATTCTCAGATTCAAACAGGCAGTCTATCAAAATATCCCACTTCTTTTGATGCAACAGCTTCTTCAGAATGAGTGACCGAGTGTCCGGTGTGGTTCCATAGATAAACTGTAAAACCTGCCTCATCCTTTCATTTTCACTCCAACATAAAGACATTAAAAAGTTACTTAATAAATCTTTGGATGTGATAAATACCGCTGCTAAATACTCCTGGATAACGTTATCACACAATGAAACTTGGTCATTAGTTCCTTGTTCGCTAGTAATATCATGCTCATTTGAAGACTTCAAAAACCCAATGAGAAGAGCTGGTGTTAAATTGATATGTCGTATCTCATCCTGTATCTCCCTTGCGAAAAATTCAGAAGTCAAGGTTGAAGTTTTTGTGAAGGGATCGTTCTTCCCACCGTGTGGAAATCCTGCCCTGCCTAAAACCATCTTAAGATCGTTAAAAGTATCTATATGGTCTGAAATTTGGGAGTATTGAAATTCGAAGCAATGCAGAATTGTCTTTATGAGGTAAGATCTTCTGTAAATGCAAAACTCAGACAGGTTTATCCTATCATTTGCTATATCTGAGACAACTATGTGAAAAAATAAAATGAGCATTGATTGACTCAACCCGATTTTCTCGACTATGTTGTTACCATGAAATACATACTTAGTAAGGTATGCTGCCTCTATTTTATAGTTTCCTTATCGTCTTTGCTCGGTGTTTCATCAGTTGATGCAAGAGATGTTTTGTAATACTTGAATATATCTAAAACATATTTGTTCCGATTTGTTCCAACCTGTAATCTGATGTAGTTGTTTGAAGTGATATTTTTCCAATAGCCTCTCGTCTTAGCCAAAACTAAGCAACGAAGTTCACAGTAACTGCCTTTTGAGTGACAATTCAATAAGTCATCAATGGTCAATACGTCTTTTTTTTATTTTTTGTTGTTTTTTTGTTTGACTTTTCAATGTTTTCCTGATCTTTTTTTGACCCTTCAACTCCTTGTACAACAATGAGACACTTGCAGTTTTCAAGAATGTCTCTTACGTCATCAGTAGTAATTTTACCATCTAATTTCAATTTCGAAACAATTGCTTCAGCAAGGCACATTCTTCTGTTCAACCCTTTCAGATCTAAAATGAAAATTATTTCTTGATCCAATATATATCTTCTCAAGCGTGAAGAAGTATAACACAACAGTGCTTTTCTTAAGAACTCCTCATCCATGACTAATACAGCTCGAAAAAAGTTGTGTATAAGGTTTGGACCCGAAGTCATTTCTATTTTTCGATCATTGCCATCATAAGGAATAAAGTCAATGCCTGTAAAAATAGCATCACTTGATATACTTTGTCCATTTGGAAGAAAGTTACAGAATCTGTAATCTTCATATTCGTCGCATAAGCAGTTAAGCAAACGAAGAACAGTAACTGTAGAAAAGATTCATTATTTAAAACACTTTTCGTTGCAGACGAATATTCAACTTTAACGACACTTTACTTATTTGCTTGATTTTATTTCTGAAAAAGTATAAAATTGTAAAATATGGAAATTTTAGAAAGATTGTACTAACACCTCAAATGTATTGTGGAAAAGTTAACAAGTAGCATTTGCAAATTCATTTTCTGGCTTTCAGAAGCTTTTCAGCCGTGAATTCCTCCAAAAGTTTATACTCAAACCCCAAATGAGATTTCACCACAACAAAGATGTCCCTTGTTTATCCCCATTCTGCAGTGTTGTAGTCGAAGCCGAAGCTACACCTTCCGAGACCTAGACCGAGACCAGCCTGATGCATACCGTACCAGAATACAAAAGCCCCAGCCTAACCTTTTCAGTTTGTGTAACTGATACAGAAGGGGTTGTGCCAGGATTTGCACAACGGGGTTGTGCTTACTTGTGAGAAACGTTTACCAATTAAGTTCCAAACATGGTTCGTACATGGTCATTACAGCGTTTGAGCAATCAATACCCAATATCTTTACCACCGTGCAGTGCCAGCGGGTGGTGACCAGTGGCGTATAAACTGAGCCATTATTATATTGGGGCAAAAACCTCAATATTCTGTCACACTTTCATCTTTAATTGATTTTTATTTGCTTCTGCCTCAGTTTTAACAAGGGTCATATATTTTGCCTGGCAAGCGTTTTGGAAGTTAGCTTCAAATCGTTAGTGCTGTTTTGGGGAGGAGTTAAAGGCCTCCTTTTGGAAAATTCAAGGAAAAACTATTACTTTCATGCAAAATAGTGTTACATGTTTCGATACTTTAGAGAACCAATAACCTTTCAAAGCACGTTTTTGTTTATTGTTTGAGGGCCAGTTATAGTTAATAAATGAAATGCTGATATTGTGGCTGATTTAAACATATACAAGGTCATGTACTGGACGTCCGTAGACAAAATAATGCTCCTGACAAATGACTTTCAAAGGAGGATGCATTCTAATTAGGTGTGGTATACGAGACCTTTCTAGTTAGGTGTGACAGACGAAGCCTTTAAAATAGAAGCGAGAGACGAAAGCCCCAGTTTCCGAGCTAGCTGTTTAGGGGTCCCACCAGAGATTCTTTCTTCTATGACTTTTTTGTCTATTTGGACCATTTCTCGGGAAATATCTTGTTTCACATTTGCAATTATCAGTTGTAATGAAATTTTTTGGCCACGACGATTGAATATAAGGTAATGACTAAAAACATTGCAGCAATTTCGAAGGTGCTGCTAAAGGGCTACACACTTTCCTTGCCACATCGTGACTCAGGGTCCACCTTAAAGTCCAAGTATCATGTATTAGTAAATGGTGTCAATTATTTTTGCGAAATGATTTTTTTCTAATTTTTGGTGATTTCGTGGTGAACATTGATTTCCGGATTTGTCGTAGTTTGTCGGAAATAAGATCTGTGACATCATTAGTCAAGTAGATACACTCGTGCTCGACTGTATGCTGACAGCAAACGTAGGCTTGTCTACATATACAAGCTAACTGTCTTCGTGGGCCGGGAGTAACGGCAACTGCCGCCTGGGCAATTGTAACGAGTGACCATGTTTTACGTTTGTTACAGTCATGAAATTTCACCTTGAATCTTAGCGTTTGCCTATTTGTTTGGTTAAAGAGCTACTAAACTTCCTGAGCTACACGATTACACCAATAGCGCGTTTATTTTCTTCAGTTAGCGAAATTCGGTATATTCCAACGTTAAAATACAAACGTTCCTGTGAGATATAACATTCCTTTTACAACGAATATGCTACTTTGTGCTATTTGTACAACACTTAGCCTACTGTTATGCATTTCAGCATCAACTGTCTGAGAGATGACGGTGCTTTCTCGTGATTATGACTGCCAAACCGGCCCTTCAGAGGAAAAAGGTCTCCCACCCCTGTTGTGGATAAAAGGTTTAAACACTAAGTAAAAATTACCAGTGTCTACACCAGGGGTGGAAAACCTTTTTCCTCTGAAGGGCCGGTTAGACAGTAATAATCTACTCGCGAGAGGCATCGGCCCCCAGATGGCGAGAGCGCAACAAGCTTCCCCCGTAGAACACAGGTCAAGGGACCCTAAGCGTGTCCTAGAGAGTCCAAGGGAAGTCCAGGTAATAAACTGGGGCAAGCCCAGTAAGTAGTGTAGTTTGTACAAATTAACAGCCTTTGAATATTCATCTACTGTTTTTATCGTTTAATAGGCTTTGAATGTGCAACGCTACACTAACCCGAAGTATGACAATATGACCATTTGTCTTTTTATTTAATATGTATCAAGTAATAACCATATACGAAAAGTGGGCGCGATGCACGCCGAACAAACTGCATATTTGAAAACAATTTTTTCCACTTTAGTTTTCAAAATTTTCCACTTTACAAATTCTAATTCACTCTTTGAAGAGACAGAAGTTCTGACTTCCGGAATCTACCGGAACAAACATTAGTACCCACTGAGTTTCGCATTGAAATGGGTTAGACCTATTCATGTGATAGTGCACTTCTATATCCCACGAAAAACTTCCGTTGTCAGCAGTGTTGGATTACACACCTGGTTTAATTATGTAAAACTAAATGGTCATGGGCATATTACACTGTCAGATTATGAATGCTAGGGTTTTGGTTATGTACGAGGGTAGTGTTATTTCGCTGTTATATTCCGTACTTTTCCGTAACACAAAAGAATGAATATTTTCGGGAATTATTTGCTTAAGTTAGAAGAATATTTTGTTGTGGGCCTTTATATCATTGTAAAGATCGCAGATGGGGAATTCGAATGAACTTTTTATTTTTTATTAATTACATTATACATGCAAGTATATGTAAATATGCAAATAAGATGATGTCATAAGCAATTTTTTGTATTTTATGGTACAAGGGATTGTTAGGCATTGTTTTCTTTTTCATTTGATACCAAATTCGAGGAAATTGGACCAAAAGTGAGAAAGATATGCTTATTTTACTTTTTGTTTACTTTTCAAAATCCAAGCTCACATCGCATACTTTACACTCGGTACACAGACTGTGCACTAAACTGTGCACAGTGCACAGTTCACAGTGAAACGTGAGAGCTACGTGAGACGCTTTTGATCAATGAAGAGACTAGGAAGGTTTTTAAGGTAGCTCGTAATGGTGTGGGGTGGTACAAATTTGACCCATTTTTGAATTTTGGAGATGTTTACAACTTCAAACCTCTCTAACTCACCCTACCCTTGACATTTATTCATATGTTTTGGAATAGATTTAAGTTAGGATTTTTGTAAAGAACACATTGGCGTTTGAATGAAACAAATCGGACTTGTCGTCGTTGACTTATGATTTTGGATGACGGGCCCTATATTTTGGCCTTGAAATGTTGATTTTTGACCAAAATGAGGCTTTTTTGAAAATATCCCTAAAATCCCTACCCCTGTCATTTATTCATCTCTCATGGTGTTTGTTTAGGTTCCAAGGCATTCAGAAAAAAATGAGAAGAGTGGGGGTTTTCTAGTGCCTGGAATGATTTTTTGACCAAAATGACGTAATTTTGGTCAAAAAATTGAAAAGGGTGGGGGTTTTCTAAGTGCCTGAAATGATTTTTTATCAAAATTACGTCATTTTGACCATTTTTTGAATATTTGGACGATTTTTTGATGTAAACAATCACTTTTGTGATACTTTTGGGCAAAATATCAGATAACAACCCCCCCCCCAAAAGGTGGTATTTGATAAATCATTTTGTTGGTTTTCTTGTGATAAAGTCTGTTGGATGTTGCATGACAGAGTAAATTTTTTTTAAAAATGCTTACTCGATTTGCGTGCCACTGTCACTACATGTATGGAAAAGGCTTTTAAATATCCGAAAATGATATAAGCAGGATAAACGGTGAGCTAAAAGATTATTATCAACTGTATTTGAAGGGATTCTAAAGTTACATTTATGGATTTCCTCACGGGCCCTACCAAATGGTATCGCGGGCCGCATACGGCCAGCGGGTCGGAGGTTCCCCACTCCTGGTCTACACAATAGGAGGTAGCGCGCCACTCATTGTTTCTCCATTGACTTAGACACTAATTTTGGTCCATTTGGTGGCCACTTCGGGCACAAGCTACCCCTCATATAACAGCTCACCAGTAGGCCTTTCACAATAATTTCAAATTTGTGTACCACAACATTTGAAACTTTGAGCTAAGGGAGCTTGAATAATAGGGTGGTGATTCCTGCTTTTTAACTTCATTCAAAATGCCATTTTGCATTGCGGAAGGATATATTGCAAAAACGTGCCTGAAATACCTTTAATTTTCTTTATTTTTGCAGGATGAGTACTAATCAGTTCATTTCCTACCACATACACATCACAAATAGATTACATCACTTCAGCAGCATGGTCTAAACTGTCCCCCTCCAATTTTTTCTAGGGTGTTAAATTCGTAGGTTAACATCCTCCGCGACTCAAACGCTGCTAGTTTATTCCTGCAGTTCCTGACCATGAGACAAAACCACCTTTTTGATTTGGCAACTTACTAACATTGACTAAAAACTGCAAGAGAAATTTGTATACAGACCCCTTGTTACTGCACACTGCAGGTCTGAATCAGGGAGCTGTAAGAGATGGAGATTGCTCAACCAAATCTGCCAGACAATATGTACTTGAAAACTATTAAATCCTCTT
>WURT03091224.1:0-12708 GCA_009936505.3 Holothuria glaberrima | reverse complement strand
GTCTCTGGTTGTGTTGTCAGTTTGCTATTTTCGCCTTGACGATGTAAGGTGTTTCTTACGAAATATTGGCGTCTGTACTAAATCCACCATGGATTTCAAACTCATCGCTGTGTTTTCTTTCCTTATTAGTATATGGACCTCTCCCATTTTTCTATATATATATATATATATACCAAATATGAAAAGTGTCCGTCACTCCTATCTTGAGATATCGTGTTTACAAGGTTTCTAGTCTTTGACCTCTGGTGAACTCAAATGACCATTGATCTCCACCAAAAACAATATGATTCTTTTTCTCAGCATCACATATCTACATACCAAATATGAACAGCGTCGGTCATTCTTAACTTGAGATATCGGGATTACAAAGTTTTCGGTCACCTGGTGACCTCAGATGACCTTTCACCTCCACCAAAAGCAAGGGTTCTTCCTCTCAACATGAAAAATCTATATACTAAATAAGAAAAGTGTCAGTCATTCCTATCTTGAGATATTGCAATTACAAGGTTTTCGGTCTTTCACCTCTGTTGACCTCAGATGACCTTTGACCTCCACCAAAAACAATAGGGTTCTTTCTCTCAACATGACATGCATACATATATTTCCTTCGGCAAGGAATCAAAAAGACAAGATAGATAATCAGAAGCACCATGTCTTACACCCTAATGACTTCAACATGACCTTTCTAGTTAAATCTAACTGAAAGAACAAGATACGAATCAACGTGGTACACATAATCTTCACATTCCTCTTAAAAGTAAACTTTAAAAACAGTACTACAGGAATCTGAAGCTCCAATAAGCAGATAAATGCTGTCGCAAAATGAACTTTCAGCAGTTTTAACTACAATGAGAGGTCTGTGGTATGAAATACCAGGGAAGCATTTTTCGAGAAAACAATTAATTGCTGAATCTCAGACTCACTACATAGTCTTTAGTTGAGTGTAGAAAGTTGCCATTCTGTGAGGGATTCTCTTTTTCTCCAATTCAACAAGTTTTTCCAAATATGTCATTGTATTATGAATTTTCTTTGGGTATGTCATGTTGAAGCAATAATATGCAGCCAACAAGCATTCGAAGGCAGATGTCAATGTGTCCGTCTCACAAACCTTCATGTTTTCTGCAATAACTGAAAATTTTGTTGATTTTAGGAAATCCTATCCATTTGCAACAATAATGGGTTCTGACCGAAGGACACCTCCTGGGGTTTCCTGAAAAAAATAGTACACATAAGTTTTCAAAGTGGTTAGTGTAGTGTTTATCTAATATCTACAAGACATTTGCATTTACAACTCACTGATATTTCATAATGAAGATGCCATCAATATGCTTTCTGTGTTCACCGGATCCTACCAATATCTCATCCTGTCTCACCAGCTGAAAATTAGTACTACCGTAGCTCAACTATATGTGTCACCCTGCCATGGACTTACAACCCATTCTTGTGGCCACATCATTAGAGTGGCAGCATGGTGCAATGGTACATGTGAGGCCTAATATGTGAGAGATTCCGGGCTCGATTCAAACTTCTGACACCTAATTTGTCTTGAGCTTTTCTGCAGTTTTTGATGGTCTGTGTTCATTTCATAGTAGTGGGGAAACACTGGGCTTTGGCGCTAGCATCTTTGAGTTAGTTTCTGGCACTGCTGTGGACCAGAGATGCCAAATCACGTGACTGTCTTTTGCCACTCTCCAAATGCTGGGAGACTCATCAGTTGGAGGGGGATGTTAAATGACAGTCCAGGAACAGGATTGGTGTGTCTGTTTTGTATTCTCTTAAGCACTGTTTGTGTTCATTCCCAATGATCACATAGTCAAGGTTCCTCGTTGAGCTTAACGGCTTCCTTAACTCCATGATATCAAATCAAACCAGTCCTAGGGGGAGAACTAAATTTCCCCCAATTGCATTAAGGAAACCTGGTACAACCAAGGAAAGAAATGACTTACAATATATGTAGTCCAAACGCCAGGGTGTGTTCCTGTCTCACCTACATCAGTAAGACGATCACATTTTGGTACAAGGTGTAGTGGCTCCAGAAAAAAAGAAAGAAAAAAATGGTAATTTGAGAAGTACAAGAATGGCATCACAAATTATTGCATGAGCTACCATTTTAAACTGAGTCAATAAGCTTTAAAGTGGGTATGACACAGCCAAAGTAAGTTTTACAGTAAATAATCGTTGGGTACCGCTTGAAATAAAATGTATGTTTTCCGGACTAAACTACGTCCATATATATATTGCAATACAACCATCTGAATTCCCAAATACAGGCTAGGTTCAGCACACCTAAAATCCGAAAGTGAAAAAAAGTATGTGAGCGCATCCCAAGACGTGACGTCATTCGGGGCAGAGTTAGCATCACTACTGTACTAGGCAGCTTGCTCATCGTTCTACACACCGAATCATGTGCATGCTAACGCTCGTGAGCTGGTACATCATTGCAAACACCTGTGCTGTAGTACTAGATGCTGTGTCGTTGAGCGGTGACTGCCTAGCATTTGCAATAACACCAAATGGATGATTTGTATGCAATATTTCACTTTAAAGTGTCAGGAAAAGGTGTCAACAAGTTCCAATTTCAAAATGGATTTCTAAAATCCATGTTCTTTTATTCTTTTCATTAAATATAATCCCTACCCAATTATTTTGGGATAAAAGCTTAAAACTACTTATTTTCAACATAAAACACGAATGTTTACCACTTCAGTTTTCAGCATTTACCAAAAAATGCAGTGGAAATGGGTGATGTAACACATAAGGAGCTGTCCACAAATGGATGAAAAATCCATTTTGAAAATGGAACTTGTTTGTCTTTCCCTTTACATCACCTCCATAAATGTGAAGAGTGTTCTCCTTTGGTGACAGATAGTAAACATCTGGAAAAAGTTAGCATGAATACCTAATTATGGGCATACATAATTACTTGCTCATAATAATTAGAACAGATAGTGCAATGTAACGTAATTGTGTCAGCCACATTGAACGTACTATATCATTTTTGGTCTGTGTACTAAAATCTGGTGGTGCTACATCATTTCACTAAATACCAGTCGACTGAACAGGTGTTTGGTGCTGCACCCTGCAGTGGGCAACATTTTGTGGAGATCTATATGTGGGTATAGGAATTGATGTTGACACCACTTACGAGCAATTTCTTGTGGATCATGAAGTCTTGTAAGGGCATCTGTGTGGAGTTTCATGATGTCTTGATTTTCGCCTTTAATGTGATTCAGTATTGCAACTGACAGATCTCGAAGTGCTATTTTATTCCTGTGACTCTTGAGAATTCTTCTTTTATCTGGAAAATTATGAATACTTTATTCAGAGCAAATCTCAAAAAGGGTAATTTCCTCATGTTTAGCTTCCTGGTACCGAATGTGAGTGTATAGATATTCTCCTACTGGAAACACATCTGACTTAGACAATTTTGTTTTTTGGAAGCCAACTGAGGATCATTAAGGAGCTCTTGCTATGTCACCATCCTCATTCCTCAGATGGCTTTGTTACCACTGGCTTGACTAGTAGGGAAAAAAGCACCCATTAGAACTATGCATGGCCTGCTTAGAAATCAGAACACTCTGACCAGACCTCCCAAAGGGGAGTTGTGCATTTAATCCTACTTGTCTGATCATATCTTCAATGTAAGAGACCACTGTCACTCCTAGAATAACACCTAACCCAGTTGATTTCGCAACAGATAAGCTATTGACATTTCCTCTCATTGCACAGTTAAATCTTTTGTTTATATTATGCACTTGAAGTCTTTATTTAATTAAATAAGGCTGAGATGTCACCAGGAATCAATCAACCATGTATGTAGAAACCAGTTTAATTGCATTAGGTAACAGATACACAGTTTATGGTTCCAAAAATATAGGGTCTGGATCGGAGCTCTAGGCAGATGAATGCCTAATGCCCTCTTCTGTCAGCCTTACCATAGCTTTTCCCATGTCAAATAACATCAGCTGCTGATACCAGTGAGCTACTGAACTGTACAGAGCAATTAGAATATGGACCGACAGGCAATATGCTCCCATACACTCACTGCTGCTATGGATACAGAAAGTCGACTAATTCTAAAGACAAAGTAAAGTGAAGCTGTATTACATTCCCTTTTCATCTCTTCATCTGCTTTTTTTCAATTTTCAACATTTTTGGTGTTAACTATTTTCTGAGATGTCAGTGTGTAGAGCCATTATGGAACATGTGGCACGACGTACAGTTTACAGTTTGCATAAGACAACGAGAAAAAATTTACTATCTGTTCTCATGACTTTTCACTATTACAGTCTTATATTTTGTGTTTTGTTGCACTTGTTTCATTTACTCAAGCCTACTCACATATTATTAGAATTATTTCCAGCTTTTTACCATTTCTGAGCAATCAAGACACCAATTACATAGACTGATGCTTTCTTTGATGATAAGATCTGTTTCATATGATGTATTGTGGATTATGGCAACACAGACACTAGCCAGAATCAAGGAAAACATTGGAGACAGAATCGTCATTGCAGGGGATCATAAGATTCTTGTACTTGTTGGCTCTGCAAAAAAAAATCTCCTCCTAAAAGGGGAAGGGTGATAATTGTCTCAGGTCCCTGCACAACACTTTTCTCAGTTTCATCCCTCCCATATGCAAAAACACCGCTCACATACCTGTTGTGTACAGAAGAGAAATAGGTATCTCTCTTTGAGTGATTCCAGTTTCCTTGGGTTTTCTGTGATGTCCGACCGTGAAAGAAATGTCTTTTCTATCAGGAGTTGGATTTTACCATAGTCCTTTTTACTCTTTTTAGCCTCCTCGATAAGCCACCTGAACAATCATATGAAACAAACGACAGAGATTATGGCATTGCATCATCCATGGATCAGCATTCAGTCCATTTCTGTTTACCATTATGGGTGTACTGTGATGTACGGAAGAGAGAAAGAAATCACCATGCATGGCAAATGATACCTGCAGAGGAAGTGGTCCTCTGTGCAGAAGGCAGTCCTCAAATTCAGTGGTTCTAATAACCGGTGCATAGCATGGAATGAAAGTGGCTAGACAGAATGTTGCCATTGAATTGCTAAAGTGGAACAATATATGGCTAACTCCACGAAGTTGGGACACTTTTGAAATTATGGTGATTCTTGGAACATTATGGCATGTTTGTTGATATATAGGAGCTTTTTTTTCAAAAGTTTTATTTTTGAGTAGTTCTTTGGTGGAACTATCATCTGCAAGTTAAATGAAGTTTATATTTCTTGCATTTGTTTTTCATGAACCATTGTTTAAGGTTTTTAACCCTTTTTGGGGGGCATATTTTGTGACATAAAATATTGATGTTTTTAATGAGAGGATTATTCAGCAATAAGGGAGTGGAACATCAAAAATTACTAACCATTCCATTAGTTTCAACCTACCCATGCCCTGGAAATAGTAAACAAAACAGAAACAATATATTTTTAAAAATTATGGAAGAATGAAAATTTCTATCCCAATGCTACAAGTGGTGTTCACAGTAATTTTTCAAGTGGTATCAGCTTGTACAGTCTAACTTGAACACACATGCTGTTCTATCCTTGTTAATCTGTGCTCAAAATATTTTGACAGTATAGTTAAGATTGAACTTAATAGGCATTTCTGCACAAATAATACTGCATTTAAAATGTTCACAGGAAAGTATCATTAACTTTTATTGAGGTGTCCTATGTAGCATCAGGAGTTTTGAAACCATCGCTGTTATCACTGACATTACTTAATATTTGCTGGAAATCCTTCAATTTTGCCAGAACTTGTTTAAAGTGAACTACATATAGCATTTAATTGATGGAAAGGTTGTTTGGAAGTTGGAACCTATATGTCACAAATTGTGCCTCAACTTCATGGAGTTAGCCACATATGAAGATAAAGTATAACGACAACATTATAAACATCCCTAATGTGAACCCTTGCTCTCATAACCCAAACTGGCAACAGTCTGGTGGGACTTTACTGGTTGTGACGTCATGTTACATTAGCTCGAACCTGCTTGGTTATCAAAAAATAGACGAACAACAAAAGTTTGGAGTACTCTACACATGACAGTATTTGTTGTGGTAGAACGCAGTCACCCTAAGCCTTAAGACTGTACAAGGGAGAAGCACACGGGCATCCCTTCCCCCTCCTAACACACAAAACTATTTCTTGCAATGAAAAACTCTGAAACTGGAGATCAACAAGAGAACATAGCTTTGAAGCACAAAATATCAAGATCTGAAAAGTGCCATTTCCTGCAATCTGGGGCGCTGCTTTGTGCAATTTTCCACTTGAGCGTTCTGCAAAAAGTAATGGTGGTGCTTCCCTTAGATGTTGCTATCACCAAAAGAACAAAGGGACCTACAAACAGCCATAAATGTCACATGTCACAACAATTAGTAATGCTTTTTACCTTGGTTAGGGCTCTGTTGAGAAAGGGGGTCCTAGAGGGTAATAAGTAAATGACATGCTTACCTAAAACTTTTTGAGTCAGTAGCCTACTTATCATCTTTACAAGAGGTGTCACACACATACACACGTGTGACTGCACAGATAAACCAGAAAGCCAAAAGGTTTAGTGATTCCTTGTTATATGGATATATTGTAACAAACATGAATCACCCACATGACAAGCATGAGATCCCTAACAGTTATCCTACTTGAGATTTCATGTTAATAAGGTTTTGACGTTATGAAATCTTGTGACCCAAGTGACCTTTCACCTCTACCTAAAACAATAGGGATCACCTACCCTATACGGCCACCTACATGCTAGATATGAACAATAAATAAACAATCCGAAGGCCAAGTGGGCGATTCCTCACAGTTACCCTCCTTCAAATATCATGCTTAAAAGATTTTGACCTTTTGTGACCCTAAATGACCTTTGACCTCCACACAAAATAGGTATATTATCTATTCAATATGGGAAATCCAAAAGCTAAGTTATCCTTCTTGCGATATTTTGTTTACAAGATTTTGAACTTGATCTCTTACGACCTCAGATGATGTTTGACCTCCATGCAAAAAAAGTGTGAGATCCCTCACAGGTAACCTTCTTGAGATATCGTGTTTACAATGTCTTGATCTTTTGACCTCAGAAGACCTCAGTGACCTTTGATATCCACCAAAAATGATAGGAATTAGATGTTGGATGAGGTTTTATGGCTCAGTTTCTAACCAACTGGTTCAAGTCGGGCTGGCCACGGCTGTTTTTCCAGTTGTGGCTAACTGGCTTGTTTTGATAGTCATCATCTACTCAATATGGACAATTCACATGCTAAGTATATGAAGTCCCTCACAGTTACTCTTCTTAAGATATAGTGTTTATATACAAAGTTCTGGCCTTTTGATCTCTGGTGACCTCAAATGACCATTGATCTCCACCACCATCAATAGGGGTCATCTACTTAATATAAGCGATCCATGTGCTAAGTATAAGATCCCTCAAAGTTACCCTTCTTAAGATACAGTGTTAACAAAGTTTTGACCTTCTGATCTCTGGTGACCTCAAATGACCTATGACTTCCACCACAAACAATAGGGATCATCTACTCAATAAGAGGTATCTACATGCCAAATATGAGTTCTATTGAGGTTTCCCTTCTTGAGAAATCATGTTTACAAGCAAAGTGTCACATACATACACACAACATCACCATCACAAAGATTCCTTTGACTAAATCAAGGAATCAAAAACTGCCCTAAAAAGACTCTAATCCTTTTAAAAGGATATCTTATCCATGCCGAGATGATCCCACAGAACTGACGGGCGTAACAGTTGGCAATGAATAGGGAAAGTCTGGCAACGAATAGGGAGGCTATGCCCTTCACTGCCACTTAATTTTATGGCCTTCTCAAGGTTGACTGGTACTGGGTCAATAATGACACTGGGGTTTCTTAAAAGAATACCTTTGTCAATAATATTATTTAAAAAAATCAGATTCTATGGAAAATTTACACATTCCTCGATATAAATTTTGTCAAATTCAAGCCCCCAGAAAAGTATAAATGAAAGAAGAAAAGTAAGCAATAAATCACAATAACTTAACACCTGTTCGGCAGCAATTAAACTTTCTCCCTGCCGTCAAGAGAGTTGACACTACAGAATTCTGTGATTATCAATGACTTAGAAAATAAAATGGATCATTTGTGAATCGATCTGCTAGGCAATAAAACTCAAGTGAGGGAGTAGGCGTAGCTAGGGAGCACCTCGTTTATGAGGTTTGCTTTATGACTAGATAGATATTAGGCTGACGGGTATTTTATTGGTTTGAACGACTGTGTGTTCTGTGGGATCAACTTCTCATGATCTGGTAGACTTACTTCTCATGCCTCTTAAAGCTTTCAATATCCTCACTGCTCTGAGAGTTGCAAGTTTTCTTCGTCTCTGACCCAATGAACATAGCTGGCCTTTTTCGCTTCTCTGGGTGGAGGTGTTTCCTTTCATTTCTGTATTTATCCATGATTTTGGTTTTCCAGTACAGATTTGAAAGAAAAAATTCACCATCTTTACTTAATTATCAGAGCACAGTCCAATTACTCTCTTAATGATGAAACAAGGACTTATTGGTTTTGATAATGAACAATCACATCAATCTCTACTAAAGCCCTTCACATTCCGAGGGCCTTCCCCTCCTTCCTCTGCCAAGTGGAGCTTCAAACTGCAAGCAGTTCTGGGAACTCTGAGCTGCTGCTCACCTGTGTAATCATGTGTGACAGGAACATGCCACTTAGGACAGAGGGGGCCACCCGAGGCATATGTGCGCCTAAATCTGGTGTGCACTAAATTAGTTGCCTTGGTGAAGAGAGAGTACTGCTATCTTTGGTAGTATACCAAAATCAAAACTCATGGAGAGGCAATGCACAAATTTGTTTCACATATCGACATGGTCTATGTATTTCACCAGCTTGCACGTAGAAGGTATGTTAGGTGTTTGCCCATATACCAAGTATAGCCATCCCGAAAAATTAAGAACAGTTACTCTTGTGTTATTGGCAATCTATTGAGGATAAAGCTGATAAACACAGATTTGTTGTAATAACATTTAGTTTGTTGCCGAAAATCTTTAAATTCAAAGAATGCAATGTCCAAAGCTTCTCTCTGAAGTAACTGTTCTTTAGGCGTAAAGTGAATTACGAAATTGTCAACAAAATGGCTGAAAATGACCCCCAGACAACCGTTCACCACAGAATCCTGAACATCCCATATACACGATTAATCAATAATGATCATCTCATTAGCATCTGATTCAATCTATAGCAGACGGAATGTGCAGTTTGGGCCATATGTAGCCGTTTTAGGCAAAGAATGACACCTAGATGACCTTTAACCTCAAATTCCTGAACACTCTATATATACCACTGGTCAATGATTATATCATGATCACCCAATGTTACTGTATAGTGGCAAATTTTCACGGGCGTATGACTTTCGCGCTCTTCGCGACCAAGTAACTAATCACGAATTTAAGACCCGCGAAAGTACTTCCGTTACTATGTACATGACTTTGCTGGTTGAAGCAACAGCGAATTCTTAACTCCGCAAATATGTGCAACCTCCAGCTCTGCCATTTATGTCAGTTATGCCGCCTTCTGTTTCGTATTCAATTCAAATCTGCCTAAAGAGCATTCCAACCACCACTAAGATAGTAGGATTGGAGATTTGTGATAGACCAGTGGGGTACTGGGGTTAAAAGGACACTTAATAATCCAAACAACTGCATTCTTTCTAGCTCTGTTTTTGTGTGAAGAATCTAGTCTGTTAAGTCAGCTTAGCCTGCTCCAGGCTTGTGGCAGGTATAACTGTATCACTGTGACCAATATATGGATGCATCTAGCTGGTATGACTGGCCAAGTGGACATATTTACTTTATTCTGAAAAGTAACAACTCCGGAATAAAATGCACCCACTGAAATTACAAATTATGGCAGTCTTGGGTACACCGAAGTTGTAAAGAAAGCAATAGTCCTACATGGTAGTGCTATTGGTTTCATGAAGTGGTCTTGTGTGGAATTTATCAACAATTTGATGAAAATTTCTTTGACCTCCAGAGGGAGAAAGAGATATTTTAGAGTACCACAAGAGATATATTGATAAACTACATTTTAGGCAGATCTTGTTCAAGTTGCAATGGGGTAGAAAGTAAGTTGGGGAAAAGTGATTGATCATCATCAGTAGGTGAAAAGGGTGAACAAAATCAGGATGGGAAGCTCCTTGCAAGGAAAATTTAGTATTTGGAGGAGACTATGAGCAGTTGGAGAAAAATTCTGCTACTTTTGTGCAAGGAAACAAGTAGACCTTGTTGGGGTATAGAAAGGAGAAAAAACAGGAATGTGAGTAGCTCCCCTGTTGAAGAGAAATCTTGGTACTACGAGGAAATGGAAAATGTGGAAAATTTTGCACAAGAAAACATGAAGAAATCATGGTAAAAGTGGGTTTGCCAACTAGGAAATAGACAATTTTTCGATCAATGGTGATCATGTTGTTCCTACATTTTTGGGCAGATCTTGCCTGTAATTGTTGTGTTTGAATCTGTGTTACTTATGGACCATTTGGCGTTCCTTCCGCGTGTGCCAAATAATGTTATATGTTATTTTGAACCACAAGATTGGATCATTCTCTTTCTGTAAGCTCAATTTTAAACCAATGCCCGATTCTGTTACCATTGAATTATTTTTGAACTTGGTATACTTGGAAAGGGCCATTTTTAGCATTGGAAGGAGTAGGAGGTAAAAGGAAGTTATTAGTATTTATCGCAACCTTTTTTCCATAGGCCTTTCATCGCATTTGATTTTTCTTGATTTGCCAGGGATCTAAAAAGTGAGCATCAAATAACTTGCCTGGAATTTTTCGAGCAGAATAAAGCTAGGAATTTATTAGACAAGTTTTATTCAAAATGAGTCTTAAGCATTAATGTCACATATACAAGGGGGTTACAAACATTGGTGTATCTCTTCCATGCAACAACTTAATCCCCCTCCCGGGTATTTTGTACCATAATACAGTGGGGGAGAGTAGAAAGTCTTGCCATATGGAGTAATACTCTTGAGGTTTTAAGATCTAGTGCCCTACTAGAGAACAAGATGGGATCCTGGGTACTGCAAGGGTGAGAAGGGCTGTGAAGGTATTTATGGAGGACACCTGAAAACTTTAGATAGTTAGAAAAGAAGGACATTTGCCTATTCATTTTGACTGTTTATTCCACGGTGATCATGTACTGAGTTTGATTGTACACCACTCACATGAATATCAAATACCTCGCAAAGGGACACATGGGTGGAAGGGGGAATGAGAGCAGCTGTGTACTGATTCAGACAGATCTGATACTGTTGTTCATTTATAGACACCGGGTTAGAATGTTACATTTCTCATGCATCCGTTACTATCATGTCAGTTAGCATATCTGTCTGTAAGTTCTTGAGAAGATTGGTTTAAGCAACCATTTAAGGTAATGTTCTATGAAGAGAAATGGAGGATGTGACATCACTGTTGTTTGCTTCAAGTGGATGGAATAAATTTAGTTGAGTATGAATTTCAAATTAAAAATTAATGAAGATATCCTAAGATTGCCCAATGTATCTTATCTCTTTCAATATCCAAAGCTGATTTTTTGCTTTTAAACTCTTCTCATTTAAGTTTATTTTACCCACGAGTAAGTTGTACTTATACAGAAACAATGCATTGCTTTTGACACATACTGCATCTTCTTAACAGCATTCTAGCTCCCATATTGTTCATCTCTAGTATGAATACAGAGTAGTTTAGAGTAGCTTACTGTCCAGACAGTTGAGTGGTCAAATTGTTTACACTTGAGCAACCTTTCAACACAAGGCAGAGTGGACAAATTAGCACATTATTTGCCTGACTGGTTACAAATTCAACTAAAAACTGTAACTGCACCGAATGTCAAATGTTTATGCATGGCCATTTTGGGGAGGACCTGATGAAACAAGAATTGATAACATTGTACATCACTCATATTTTGGGACTTCTTGTAACATTGAAGTAAACATTTTCAGGAGAATCATGTGATTCAGGCATGAAAAACTTGGTCTGCCTTCAAGATGTTTACTAAAGCTCACACCTATCATGTACATCTATACAATACTACTTTCAACTTCCATGGCTCGCCTTGTAGTTTGCCTTATAACATTTGTTGTACAAACCATCATAAAAACTTTAGGTGAACCAAAGCAGAGATATATGCTGTATGATGGTGGCTGGCTGGAGGGGGGTCATTTGCCTCCAGATCATTACCTTTGTTCCCCATTTACCCCATGTCAGCATTTATCTTGTCCATTTCCCCCACCCCCAACTTTTGTGGGCTACAGACCAAAATTAAAGGACAATATCTCACACATATGGAAATGTATGATAAATACATCTTCAACACTTTAATACACATAATAACTGTCTTCATCTTGGGTTGTACATGGCTTGTGACCCTATAGTTACAAATGAAAGTAGAGATGTTGCATTTAAATAAGTTTGGTTGCAAGTGAAGTCACCTTTTGAACTGCATATGAAACCAATTTCACTGACATTTTCACTAGCTGTTTTACAGTTCTTTGCTTTAAACTATAGAGTACCTTTGACTTCAATATGTGGCCTTAATTAAGCCACATGTGATGACTGAAGACCAATTTTTTGTGTGTTTGGTCCATATTATGTTATACTGGACCAAAGAAACATATGGTAATGA
>WURT03091213.1:0-12708 GCA_009936505.3 Holothuria glaberrima | reverse complement strand
TACAAGCTAGGCATCACATACACACACACGACATCACCATTGCATAGATTCCTTGCCTGCCTTCGGCAAGGAATCAAAAATGACAAAACTCTCCCCTCACCTAAATGTTAAATTTTGCTTGGAACAAAACAGTACTGTGACATTCATGTAATATGACCTCACCAAGGGTTTTCATGTTTGACTGAAATGGTATACCCAAGGAAAACTACTGCAGGCAAAAAGATGTAGGGGACTAATACTAACACAAAGAACCAGGTAAGTACCACAGATTTAGCAATTACAACCTGTCTTAGAGCAAAGACCTACCATTATATCATGTTGGAACCTGTCTTGAATACCACTTACAACGAGCCTCTCAAAAATGCACACTTCTGGTATACACAAATGTCATACATGTACATATAGTATTTGGGGTGGGGGAGGGAGGGGTGGTAATGGGGACTGGAGGTGGCTTTGAATTGGTACTAGCTATTCAAAGTTTATTGATATGGTTCTACTATCAATGATTACGCTCCATAATTTTTCCAACTTCACAAGTTTCCTGCACAATTAATGCAAAAATAAGGCATTACTACCTTCAGAATTCCACAACACAATAACAAAGAGTTATCCTAACATCTAGTATTTGATACAAGAAGGAAAACCTTGGCAACTTGATCAAGTCAACTCCTATGAACCTGCAAGGCAGGCTGCATTTGCTCATATCATCTACTCTGCAATCATACGTCATCTAATGAAGACTACACAGTTTCCTGTGATGGCAGTAACAGTCCAAGTGGAATAATGATTGTTACAAAGAAATATGTACCAACTTTGTTGTTTCCAAAGGTATAGAATGCCATCTTTTCCTGTTCTCACAATATTTAAGTGACAAAATCAAGAAGAAATTGAATAACAATATCTATAAGTGATGTATGTTATTCTCAAATCTTTGATTGGCTATTACACAAACAAGTGCAAAACCAAGAGTAAAAAGCCCCAATGACCTAGGATCTCTGACAAAATTTTTCAATTTCATTTAAAAAGACCTCATCAATAACAGCAAATATCAGGTTGCTGTGCCAACAAAAACTAGCAAACAAAAGTGCACAGCTTTTATTGCAATGCTACAGCAGCAGCACGGGCAGACCAGTCTGCAGGAAACAGGACCAAGAATGAAATGAAGTCATTACCAGTGACCCAATGAACTAAAAATCAGAAGAGTCATAACAGAAAAGGAAGCCTGGCTCCTCTTGGGAGCACTGAAATGGGCATCAAAGTCATTCTTAAACCTTCTGTGCCTTGTATTGGTCAACAACACTTCCACTCAATGGCACCCTCTGAGAGAAGATGCATTTTCCTGATTTCAGAGATTGTGAATTATAAGTCTGGCTAGTATCCTCCTGATCACTACAAAAGGTTTTTTCAACCATTCACCAAGAACAAATTTGGATTACACTAGAAAGGATGTAAACAAAGCATAGGAGTTTGAAAGTAAGATGGACTGTATATCCCATGCCAACAGACTAGCATCCCATCATATCAGACTAGTTATTTCATCACCTCAGACTGGATGTCCCATCTTTTCAGACTGGGTTTCCCATTACATCAGACTTAGAATTCCATCACCATAGGTGATTGGGGGTCCAATCACCTGAGACCGGGTATCCTTTTACATTAGAGGTACAAGTATCCTGTCACCTGAGACAAGGTATCTCATCACATCAGACTGATAATCCCATCACCTCAGACTGGAAGTCCCATCACATAATACTTACTACCCCGTCACACCAAACTGAACATTCATTACATCACATCACATCAGACTGAATACCCCATCACCCTAAGTTACCTTCTCTTCCTGCCACACATGCAATGTGTACCTCAAAGCATGCAAAACAAGCACAAGCAACCAACAAACCCATTCAACCACACTTCCAATAAGGACAAGCAACATTCAAATCCACATGACCTTTGCAGTTTGTCCCACAAGTGTATCATTCATTATCAGAAATTGGCTATTTACCATGGTAACCAGATACTTCTTCATGTGCCACCCTCCCATATCCCCTTCCCCCTGCCCCCCCAAAAAGAACATACATTCACAAACAAATACAACATCTTGCTATGCTTTTGACCTACAGGTCAACCTGCTGGCTAGCTCTACCTGCTGGCTATCTCCTCATTGCACACAATGTAAAGCCTATTATAACTTTATTTTTAAGGTAAGGGGAAATTTAGGATACAATATCAGTGTTCTCCACAGATTTTTGAGAGTGGGGGATGGCCACACGCAAAGCATGTACTCGATTGCAAATCACATTGATTCCCACACAAATATATTATTCCCTGCCAAAAAGGAAAGAATGTAACTTTTTGCTTACAATATAATGTGGGATTTTTTAAAGGAGCTGTGACTATTTCAGGGGGTGGCAATTTTCAATGGGGGTGGGCTGCCCCCTTTAACCCCTTATGGAGAACACTGAATATTGACATAGACAGACACAGATTCCATTAACTTACACTGTCTAGTGTTTTCTCCATGGCTAGTTTGTATGTAATCAGTTCATGAGCTAACTCATCATTTTCCTGTTCCAGTCTCATGTTGTTTGACATCACTGTCTTGTTTTCTCTCTGGAAAGGAAGTAAAGAGACCCCAAATCTGATCCTAAAATCTCTTGAGAAATCTCTCTCAATTAATTCTTTGAGTGAAAAACAAGATTTAAAAGAAAACAGTGCCTAATGATCAGTTTGCATAGAGTAGAAACTAGCTAGTGAGGGTATATGAAAGCATATAGTGGATTAACAAGCACGGCAGGTACAGTATGAAGTCAATGTTTTGAACAACAAATGAATCTGTGATAGAGAATATTCTTCAAAACATATTTAATATTTCAGATTGGATGGAATTTTCTGACAAGGGTGGAATTAATGAGGTCTGAAATAAATGTATGAGATGGCTAAAGTTGACTGAGGTCAAATAAAAGTTGAGCAGAAGATTTAGTGTAGATGAATATATGTTTCAGCCATCTGTATGCATGTGTGTGTGTTGTGCATATCGGTGAAAAGAGGGGGGTGGGCTGTGGAAAGGGGGGGGGTGGGCTGCAAAGGAGGGTTAGTTTTGAGCAAAGTAAGACTTCTCTGTCTTAAAGTTCATACCACGAACTACTATCTTTTTAATGCCAATGCAGACATATGCCATTCAACATACCCCTTGGTAGTACTCTGGGCTGAAGAGCACACAAGAGTACCCATCCCTGGTAGAACTTACCAATCATTAATGGTAAATTTATTATAGCTGCTTCTGCACTTCCTCTAAAAAGCTTTCTCCTCATTCTTGGCAAGACACAAAGGCTAGCCAACAATCTGACCAAAGACATGATAAATCATTTTGCCATATTTATCTTCAGCAAACCTTCATACTCCCCCCCCCCCCTTTTTTTTTTTTTTTTGCTGAGACCCCATTTTTTTTTTGCTGAGACCTCCTCCTTAAATAAACCAATACAGAGCTTTGGAAAGCAAGAAAGACTTAATTACACAAGCTTAAAGCAGAGATGCATAAACATTGTTCATGCCAAAAAATCTTGTAATACAGATCACGCCAGAGACTAACTTCAGAAAAATCCACATTTGTTTCCCTTTTTAGGCATGCAAGTCAAGGTAGAGGTAGGTTAAGCAAGGGGAATTCTTTTGCCAAAGAAGCAAGATACATGCAAACTGGAAGGCCATAAGCTATGGACAATACAAAGTGCAATGAACTCATAGCAGACACATGCAACAGAACTAAAAGAAGTACTTTCAAACAGACAGATCTACAAATGGCCAAGCAAGCAAGGAAAGATACCAGCAAGCGTGACACACTTACTGTGACGACTGAGCAACAGACACAACTATCAGCACAAGTAAGGTGATCAGAAATTTTGTGACAGGTTAAAACTCTTTTTAAGAAGATGAATCTTCTCTAGACATCATCAGTTATAACAAAACAGGCAAGAGATTCAAACAAAGATCTGTGGTTGCCTCTAAAATGTTATTCACCAAATTCACAAGCACCTGTTCATTTGAAAGCATTTTTTTCAATCAAGAAGGCCTCTAAATTCAACAAAACAGACCTGAATAATGTTTCTATTACTGCTGATTTAAGTTTGCTTATAAAGTCACTGCACCATGTTTTTGGTATACTGTACTTCTACATGCTCCTCATAAATTGCATGTCACCATGTTAATTATTAGCCAGAAGAAATGCCAAGAGGGCTTGGGGATATGAAGGGGAGAATAGGAATGATGGTTTAAGCAGAGCAAGCAATTAAGTTACCAGAAAAAGGGTGCAAGCTGGACAACATCTTGGTACATGCAAGTGTGGACAGTGTTACAACATAGCTGGCTTCTTGGTAGCTTTACACATTACCCAGCTGACTCCCCCTCCCCACCTCCATGTGATAAACTAATCTGCAAACTTCATAATATGAAAATAGACAAGGAAATTCACAAGAGCAGGGATCCACAAGAAAACAAACATCGAGGGAAGTTTGCTATCTTCATTTATTAAGGTTTATCAACTTTTAGAATTTATAAAGTTTGGTTGCTCACACTTCACATCCTGGACAAATCTTTTTCCAATGATACACATAATTTAAGCCCCACTCCTACAAAAAGACAACAGCAGGCTGTATAGGAACTGCAACAGCCTAAAGTATACATCACGATGACTAAGTGCACACATGGGTTTAAAGTTCACTTCAAAATTATGCAAGACACACCTATTGATAGTATTCTGATTTAAAAATATTTTAATTCAAATTCTTAACACATTATACAAAGAGACAGTCTATAAATAACCTAATAATCAAATGTAACTTTACTGATTTGGCCAATGAACCACATCCCACCACCTGAAACATTATGAAGATCACCTCACATTTCAATTTTACACACCAACAGCATTTTTCTGGGTAGACCCCTCAGCAGTCTGTGGACCACATATTATGCAACATTGTCTTACTTCAAACATATAGCAAGCAGGGAAAGGTAAGCAACTACGGCAATGAGATATTTACAGTAAGCACACACAAAAAGGGCAAAGGACATTAAAAGGTATTCACTATCATCATCTCAACTTTATTTCTGTCTACCATACAACAAAATGTTAGTTCTCTTAAGCTTTCAGCTCCACTCCCCTTCATGGGAAAGATTTTTCTTCTCCAATAAATCCATTCCTTGGCCTGATGATAGCTACCGTTACAGTATATGCAGACATTAAGCCTTTGTAATCATGCAAGCTGAAGAAAAACATTGATGAAAAAGAGGCGCTTTTCTTTTATTTCAATTATACTTGAATAAGAACAGTGTGCTTTGAGGATTAATACAAGTTTGTAAGCTATGGATAGTAATGCTAAAGAACAGTAGATTTGTGCCACCAAACAACTTCCTCTCCCTCACTCCCTCTCTCCCCACTCCCTCTCTCCCCACTCCCTCACCCTCACCCACTCCCTCCCGCTTCCTAAAATGAAAATGTAGTATGGTTTCTTTAAATCGAAATGACCACTGTATTGCACCCCTTAAAGGACCCAAGGTACTGATATGGTTGTTACATGTAATCATCTGGATGATTCTCAGTCTGTGGGATTAGGTCCTGTAAATACTGCACTCCACAAAATGTGCATATGAGATGATCAAACCTTCTGGATAAAGTATCTTGGATGGATAAAAGTTATTAATGATGAAGATGTAATATAGCAACTACACATTCATGGCATGCTAAGATGTGGGTGTAACCAGTGCTTATATGACTTGTAACAGCACTAAGATGTAACAGGTCAGTACCAATATTTCTAAAATTGCACGACTCCAGCAAATTCTTCCCAATTAATGGAAATGTCTTGGGACTCTTAGAATAGTTGTAATTGATTCCAATGATAAGTGAAGTGACATGTCAAAACTCTATACCGATCAAATATGACCTTTCACAACAAATACCCTCGGCCCCCTCCCACACAAATGGGAAGAAATTGCTACCGCTGTCCCCACTTAAGAGTAACACACACTGTCCTCGCCACGTTAAGTTGCTAAAGGGAAGCAACTAATCACTCACCTCTAATCTTGAGTTGGGGTCTTCTCTTTCTTCTTCTTCTTTGATTGCAAAGTATTCTCTCTCATACTTGGTGAGTTTTTTGCTATTTATCTAGAAGTTTAAAGTTTAAAAAATACATTTTTCTTCTAATTTTTTACCATATTACCTTGCTTTACATGTAACATATACCCCTTCCATGTTATTTTACTTCTGTATAAAAATAAGAGTCATAATTATATAAAGCAAACTAACAAAACTGTTCAAGAAGAAAATGTTACAGTTGTTCCTTCAGAAACATATTTTCAAACTTCTTAAGTGAGTCCTACAGTTTGCCAACACCAGACAATAAGATTTGATACAAATTTTCTGAAGTGAGAAGAATTGAGAAGAAAAAAATAAGTAAATAAATCAGTCTCCAAACTTTCTTGCCAGGAACCAAGAATTTCTTTTTTATGCATGACCCACCTTCAAAGGCTACACCAATTAATTGAAATATACATCAACCCTTTTGAAGTTTAATTTTACCTTTACTAGAATGTCTACAACTTTCAAAATGTAGAATTATAGAATTATTTTGGCACACAGAAGACACTTACTTTCATTGACATGGCAAGCTGAATAAGTTCAGTAGCTGCTTCATCTGTTCGATACTTCTTTGGTAAGGTAACACGGAAGTACTTCAAAACACCCTCAAAGTCTAGACCCACTAAATCCTTTTTTGAAGCCTGTAGATAAAGTATAAAGAGTGTTTTAAAATTATACTCTCCTTTCATTTCGACTATGCATTGCTTTATGAATATAACTGCCATCATGAAATCATTTTATGAGCTCAAAAATATTAGCCAGTGTGAAACAAATGAAAATCTACAATATGAGATTTAAAGGCATACTGTCATTGCTCTAAATGCATTTTAGGTTTAAGGTAAAGAAAATTTGCGAGTGGTGGTACCTTTTTGATTGATATATAGCCACATTAGGCCAATATCATTGGTCAATAATTTATGCATACCATACACAGTACTGTACACTATACACATTTGCCAGTGAGGTGTTAAAGCCAGGGATTACTGAAATTGTAGGAGAGGCCAGAAATAATCTTAGTTGGAAGAATTTTAACTATCAGGGGAGGGGGAATTTTAATCTTGAAATAAAAGAAACGACACCATAAAATTCATTCAATAGCCTCAAAAAATGTAACTAAATCACAATATTTAAACAATGTTATTCACTCTGACCATCAGTATGTGTGAATCTTGCAATGTGTTGAATTGTTCTGCTTTAATTAGTTCAGAATTTTGTAAAACCTGATATGACTACCTGTTTAAAATCATTTGACCTTTTATATGATAGACAAAAAATGGTCACAAGAAAATAGTTGTTTGACTTAATGCAAATACAAAAATTCTATGAACACCTCAAATATTTAGTACAAACTTATTAAGCTGGTAACCTTTGTAGATAGTTAAATTTTCTATGGAAAAAAAAAAGATTAAAAAATAGTAATGTTGTAGATAACAATAACAGGAAGCTAACCTTCAGTAGGGCAACTGCAATGTTGAATACAACACCCATACCCTGTAAGAGAAGAATGACAAAAATATGGTCTGACATGTAATAGGCAGAAATTGTGCCAAAGAATTGACATACAATACTAAAAGTACTTGTGTTGTACTGATATTAACGAGTAGGCCATATTACCCATACTTCAAATCTCAAGAGAGGCCAATACACATCCAAGGAATGATTGGAGTGTACTTCAAATCATAAGCTATTTCACACTTCCACTTAGTGCTGGATGTGGCAAACTATAGGGACTTGAAGTCAAACATACAGTACTATATAATGGAACATGTGAAGTATATCTCTGGATGAGAAATATCAGGAAGGCAGTATCAGCATTTGACTAAATTCTACTGGTACTGATATAGGACAAAATGGGATATTGACCTATAATGATGTTGAATATATGCAGATAATCAAGCCCCTGTTACACATTACGAGGCAGGCTTTTGTGATAAATCACAACAGCAGTTTTATCATTAATTCAGCAGACTTTAAGTTTTAGTTTTCCGTAGTCTCCTTTAATTGTGCTCTAGCTTTAGTTTTGATGTGGTTTGGTTTGGATTGGCCTGGCTTGGCTGGCTCTGCTTGGCTTGGTTTGGTCAACTTAAATTTAGTTGAGCTTAGTTTAACTTACTTTTGACTAGTGAGTGCTCAGAGTAAAATGAGGTAAGGGTGTACATATCACTTCTCACCCTGACACTGGAAATGCTATTTCACCGCACTATCTGATAGATGTCAGTGTGTCTGCTGTCTTTCACCAAGTCTCCAAAGGTAGGGAAAGCCTTTTCAACTCTGCTTCTTTATACAGTTGCAATCAGCAGAATTTGATTAACTCATTGGCATAATAGCACAAAGATACCATGCCAAGGGAGTTTGCCACAGTGCCTTTAAAACTTCAAGCCTGCTGATATCAAGCTGTTATTATACAGACCCATTAGGTTTTCTTATCCCTCCTCATGGTCACGGAACAGATTTTACTAAGCACCTTCTTTTCTTCAATTTCATCCCTGGATCCTTACTGACTTAAACAGGCATGTCTATTGTATTTAAAACTGTGCTAATAGTATGTATTAAGTATCCAGAGCTGTATATGTGACTGCCAATTATAATTCATACTACTTGCATTGATATACTTAGTAAAAATAGAGGGGGCTCTTTTATATTGTGATATGGAATGTACAACTTCATCAGGAGCTCTATTTAATTTCACACTTCAATTTAACCTCTACATGTATGGTTCTGCAAGATTATTTTAAGCTATTTATTCAATTTTATTCATAGAAATTCTCTTCACCTCTGAAAGGTAGACGTCGATGATGTGGAAAACCGTTGTAAGAGGAAACTTGTGAGTAAAAAGTGTGAGGAACCACTGTGAGGCAAACATGTGGACCTCAATGCCGATGTGCACAAAATGATGAAACAGGTCTGGAAGGAGATCCTGTGAGAGAAAAAATGAGTTTGATGATGATAACCCCAGCAAAATATATTTTGCTTTAAACTAGGATTAAACAGAATGAGACACACGTCTGCTGGAGGTTGTTATCCCAAAGATGGTTTTATGTGAATGTTACACTTTGATTAAGATACCTGCGATGAAATCTATTTTGCTGTTGAGGACCCTTTTCCCTAGTAGCAGAACCAGGTTATCAAAGGATGGGGTGCAGAAGAGGGGACACCAATGGGAAGGGGGAAATGAGGGTACCATGGGTACAAAATGTCAGATATACAATTTATTTTCCTTAGATTATGACTGGGAAAGGGGTACGGGTAAGTGGGGGAAAGATTTCTGAAGAGAGGTAACCCCCATACCTCTCATTTGGCAGATACAGCCATTTTCATTTATCATATTTTTGACAGTCAACCCTGGCAACTCATCAATGCATACAAATGAAACCATCCTATTCAATCTAATTCAATAGGGTACAACTTCAAGGTAGGTTATAGCTAACATCCCTCCTGCCTATAGGGTATCATTCTGGCTTTTCTTCTAGGAAATTGCTTATTTTAAAGCTAGACAAACACACCCACATACACATGCCCTAGTAAATGCCAGGTTGCCATTCTTCTTTGGTCATGGCTACTTAGATGAGTACAAATACTGTGATGGATTTAGATTTTGGGGACCATAAAGGGAGAATCTGCTGAAAGGGTTTACAACTATCTCATGATCTGACACATCAAACTCTTTGTCTTGTTGCATCTTTACTTTGCAAACAAAAAATCCTTTTCTGTTACTACTTTTAATGTGTCTACCTTTATGGGTTCAGCCTTCAATGGGATCAGACTGCACTGTCATAAATGGCCAAACATAGCCACTACAATCAGGTTTTATTACTTTGACCTAAATACCAAAGTTTCTAACCTTTATCTGGAAATGTTGATAACAATCTCTTCTTCTTTAGATATCAAGTCAGTCATGAATGATTGCAGTTTGGAACAAATTTTATCCGTATACACAATAAAACTTGTGTTAAAAATATACCAGCACAGACACATACCTCTATAAGTCTGTCCAACTGGTAAAATTTTTTATGTAAAACTTTGAAGTTGTCGAGGAACAATTCTCTGAGCCCATAGTCATACATGATCTTCACAAGAATAGCAAATGCTTGCTCCTCTGGCATCTGAGAACAAGAAAAAAGGGACACATCTGAACTGTACCTTCGTAGTTCAAATTAAAATAAAATACATTTGGCCACCTATACTTAATGATAAAACCTTCTATACTTATCCCCACTACAGTACTCATATAACATAAATTAAGTAACCATTCCTCACTTTAGACTATTATGTACAACCTATGTATGGCAAAAATGTTGACAGCTTTAATGGATCTGCTGCATTAGCCCAATATTCAAGAATATCCCCATATCTGTATTAATAATTGGTTACTTCTATTTGTCTGATATGATTTGAAACAATAGTATCACTCTGATTGGTCAATCTGCAGATAACCCTGTAGTGAGTGTACCCAATCTATTATTTGATAGCTGCTGCTAAGCAGTAGTGTGTGGATAGTAGTGTGTGGATAAGGCCAGGTGCAATTAAAGATCAGCACAGGCCATTGTAACTTTGTAACACTAGACAGGCATAAACTGGGGTAGGGGTTGAAGTAATAGTAATACTGTAGTTAATGTATTTACAATGTACAAGTTTCAACTATTCCACAAATGTAATCACACGCACAGTTACAGAGGTGAGAAATAGTAAAGAAAGAACAAAGATAAGCTAAGACAAAATAAAACAACAAAACAAGGGACTTAAAATACGAGATGCCTTAAAACATGGTCAAAAACCAAAAAACTTAAAAATAAAAGCAAACAATGACAAATCGTGAAAACTTGCTAAAATGGCTAAGAACCAACAAAAGGAACAAATATAAAACTACGAATAACCAAGAATACAAGACTAAACATTAAATGCTTGATCAAAAAATAAATTTTTTGATCAAAAAATAAATTTTTTGAAAGTTCTTGAAAGTTTCCAAAGATCGACTGCTACAAATCTTAACCGATTGTACTAAGTAAACTTAGTAGGGAGAAATGTTACTCTCTGGAATGATTAAATGAAGAAAACAAACAAAATACACTGCTATCCATTCTTCTAACAAGGCCACACTTGAATGATATGAGAATTTATAAAGAACTACAACCCCTCTCAAATCATACTCTCACCAGAAAGACCCCACACAGATGCTCCGGCTTGGAAGGGCAGAGCTAATGCTTCGAGGCACTACTTGTGTGGCTCCATCACTCAGGTTTGTAACTGAAACTGTGATAGCTTGGAAACATTTGTAAGGGTGGGGTTGACAGCACTGGAACTTGGTGGGGTACAATGAATTACCCCCACTACTATGCACATTCCCACTTCCCCCTACACTACTCCATACACCACCTCCCCTCCCAACAACCCCCGAAATCCCCCGGCCATAAAAATTGTAATTCCACTTAATACAACACTTCCTCAACTCTCACCCTTAAAATTCTACACAGCTGACTAGTCTATGCATCTTCTATCCCACTTCCCATCTCACATGGAGTATTACTCACTGGAACCATTCCTTATCTTCTATTCTCTGCACGTCCTGAGTATCTCACTTGTAAACCTTTCTCTGGTTTAACAATTGCCTTCCAATGGTCTATGAAGTAGTTATGACACTTTTCTTTCAAAGCCCTAATACCAAGTCCAAAAGTGAAAACAGGCACTGTGATCCTGAGACTTGTATTCCTCTATGTTATCACAACAGAAACTGACAGGTGTATGAGACTTGGTATACTCACATGTAACCAGAGTACTGCTGTAAGAAAGGACATCCCCTGGCAGTAGGCAACCTCTGAGTCGTAAATGGAATACGCCTGGTGCAAAGAAGAGGCAAACCATCAGTAAAGCATCAATCTCTTACATGTTAGTTGTAATCAATTACATCTCAGTAACCAAATGTTTAATGCATTCACATTCATTGTGACTACCTACAGTATCCTTCACCTCTCCCCTTCTCTTCCTCCTCTCCCTGTCCTCAATATTACCAGGCCATGTTACTAGGTTCACATCAAACAAACCAAAACCACTGTATTAAGCCTTTTTAAATTGCCTTTGCATGTACAATTTCAAACAAATCAAGGTTTTAACCTTCTTTGGTATTTTCAAATTAACAGGTGATTTTCTTTACACAATGGAAGGTATGTCCCATGATTCTTCAAGAAAGTTGTGGTCTATGTTCAACCAACCAGCAGTACTAGTGATAACATACTAGTGTTGAACCTATTATATGTATTAAACAGAAGTGGTAGAGCATCCGCCTCTCACGCGAGAGGCCCGGTTCGATTCCCAGGTCGAGTTATACCAAAGACTTTAACTAGAAAGCCAAAAGGCTTAGTGATTCCCGGCCATGTTATATATTGTAACAAGATTGAGTCACCCTCATGACAAGCATGTGATCCCACACAGTTATCCCAATTCGAGATATCATGTTAATAATTTGAAACCTTATGAAACCTGGTGACCTAAAATGATTTTCCTCCTCCGCTTAAAACAAAAGCTAAATGGGCATGCTGGTTCCATGCTGAATGAAATGAATCTCAGCCATGAGCATACCA
>WURT03091202.1:0-12708 GCA_009936505.3 Holothuria glaberrima | reverse complement strand
TGTCAGGGAATATTATCCGGTCGGTTACTTCACTCGCAAGTGGTTTCTCCGGTCGGCTATTTCACTACTATGTAGATGCAAGTGGATCCGCCGGCCGGACGTTCTACTCGCCCGGCGGTTTCACTCTGCTACACCGGCAATGCAATGATACGAGTCGAAATACAGAGACTCATACGAACGCTACGCATTACGTGCGAATCAATTTGGCCAGCAAAAAAAAAAAAAAAAAACGCGTGTGTGACCGCAAACAAAACACGACTTTAAAGGCTACCGTACACTGCCACCCGTTAGTCAGCCAATCCCCGTTAAAGGTTAAGATATGCTCCTTGTGTCCTATGTTTTCTGATCCAGTGCCTTGCGAACTTTTTTGTTATTGATTTATCCTCGAACTCCTTATCTAGCAGCAGCAGCAGAAGCAACAATAAACGTCTAGTTCTCCGAGGTTTGTCCGCCATGTTATTCTGATTATAAATCAGTTTTGTGTGAGTACTAGTCTGGTCAGTTCAATGTGCGGCTAGCATGCAACCCGACTGAAACACGACGCAACTGTCTAAAACTCGTCGAGAGTCACTTGTGACGAGTAGTCGCAAGTTTTTCGCGTTGCAGTCGGGTCAGGGCAGTGTGCGGTTAACATTTAATCTGTATTTCGCAAGGCGTTTCACCGAGACGATCTCTCACACTAGGCTTTCAATAGCCTGCGAAGCAGACTTTGTAGCAGATTCCTAGAAAATGGCGCCCTCTCAAAAATCATAACACACCCTAGGTATGAGGTTGACGGAGGCACAATATGTAAGGAAAATTTGTACGCTTTCATATGGGAGCACTTGACCGCCTTGAGAAATGCATATGCATTAAGCCTAAACTCTGGTGGGTCCATTTTGAAGTAGGCATATTGTATTTAAAAGGAAAATGCAGTCACACCAATTTGGAATGGTGTACCGGGGTATCCTGTTTCATGAATGGCTTCTGCTTAAAATATGATCGGGGCGACTGCTTGCGCCCTTTAAATTGTATCATCTTGACATGTAAAGGATCAATATTTTTCAATAGTAAAGCATGTGGTATCACCAGTACAGTTTGGTAACAGGAAAGAGCTACAAAAAGTGAATTTCTTAGATGCGAAACTTACTTGTTGAGATTCATGTGACCTAGCTACCTGATTTTGCATTGCGAACCATTCTGATACTTAAAGCATGATTTAAATGGTGTAAAAATTTTGGTGCCAAAAACAATCAATTCTCTCTAAAATTAAGAACAAAATTAAACAATTAATGAATAGTTGCGTTCAAACACATCATTTCACAAAGATATACCAGTCAGTGCAGTCCGAAAATCATTCAGTGACTGTGGTAGTAATAGCAGTTTCACTGTGCGACCACGAAGGGCGGTTACATCACTGGCAACTACTCATACGCCCTAAATAGCCTATCGGGTATGTCAGTTTTCCTTGATTTTCATATATGATTGAAAGAAGAGTACATGTCCAGGCAATTCAAAGAAAGAACGCCTGAATATCTACATTTTGACAGTGTTTGTTTTTTTTCTGATAATCGCCATATGTGTTGTTATCAAACTTGATTTTGACGTTTTCAAACGTCACTCGGAACCTACAAAATTCGGTACATACAAAGTATAGTAGGGAAGTGTATTCCATTATAATAGAATTATCATAAAGATGCGCGATAGTTAATCAGAATGTGAAACATCAACATGTACATGATATAGGTAAAGATTTTCACGTGAACGTGTAAGGCTTAATAAAGGGCATGACTTCAACTGAAAAAACACATCACTAACAAGGTGAAGCAGTTATTTCTACTTTCAAGATGAAAAGAAAAGCCATTCCCGACTTTGGATAATTTACTTCAATACAAGCATGTTGGCGTAAGGTACTATGAAAAATCTAGAGATCGCCAGCTTCAATAGTACTTGGACTATGAGGAAAGATGACTCAAGGTTGTGTGGTTCCAACTAAAGTGTCAAAGCCTCGTAAAGTTACTCTAAGAAAGATAGATATCATCTGTTCAAGTTGAGAAACGAAGCCTAGTTATTGAAAGTAACGAAAAGATGTGAAAAGATATAGTCCCTTTGTTACGAGAAATTGACGAATGCTGCATTCTCAAATTCAAAGCTTGCATGCTTTTAAAATTTCTTCATTATGAGACGTCATTCAGTGTACAAAAATGGCAAGTAGCATTTAAAATAAACCAACCAATTGGTACTATTTCGAGATGCTATTGGTATTATGATTTCCTTGAAAGAATTTGCTAGATTTGCACATAAAATGTCAATAAAACATTCGCAATATAAATTTTTGGAAAAAAATGTGGGCAAATTCTAACAGTTATCAAATTCACAAGCTACACTGAAACTAGGAAGCCGTGGTCAGGGCTTGTTATATATGAGCAATTCTGATTTAAGGTGCATTTAGTGTGAGTCCCATGAATACGCCACCTCTAAAACATAAGGAGGTAGGATTGGTTTAAAATTTTACATTTATTGGTAAAGAAGATATAAAATTGTTTACGTTTTCGGACTTATGGAATGTTTACTAAATTTTGGGGCTGCAATTCGATAACATAATTTTTGATGATGAGGCGCATACTTATTTGAAAACATTTTCGTCTAGTTATTCTTTTACGAATATTACTTTGTTTACAAACGATAAAAATTACGTGCCAATAAGATAAACTGGGGAAAAGAATTGCACGATGAAAACAATGTCTCAAGTTCACCACGAGACTTACAGCCATCGACCCGCCGTCATTTCAGAATGTATTATCTTATACTTGGCCTTGGGACACTGAGTATTGTTACCACTTACACACTTAGAAACTCAAAAGCAAGAAACGTGATGTGATTTGTGCTCTTCAGGTGTAGATTTGATGTCAACCATAAGGAATACGATGTTAAGTATTCTGAGATCAAACTGTGCACGAAACACATGTGATGTAATTCTGCAACATTTCTTATCTAAGTTAATCGCTTGCAAGATGTGTAAAGTGTACTATTGAGGAACCAACGTCAAAAGTTTCTCACATCCAATATTTGCAGTGATTAAACAATATAAACTACTATTGGTCCTTAGGTTGTTAGCGGAAGGTTAAACTACCCTGCACGAACCCCAATGTTAGATGTTTATGTGGAGGTATTAAATATACTTAGATTACATCTACCGTCACAGCTCTCTGTTAAAAGGACACGAAAAGTCGGTTTTGGCTTTAAACAAATGGTTATGGATATTAAGGGTGATACTTTATGGGGTATGGGTTAGGCATATCTGGATAGCCATCTTGATGGCCGTGCAGTAAACATCACGATTGAAGTAACATTTTTGCTGTAACATATGTGTAAGTCTGCAGGGGCAGGATTCATAAAGACTACTTACGCACAAAAAATTGCGTAAGTCTGACTTACGCAACGCATTTTTCTTAGTTGGTATTCACAAAGGAAAAAGTTCGTAAATTTTTGCGTAACTTTACGCAAGCTTCAGACTTGTCGTTAGTATAGAAAAGCCATAGTAACACAGTACAGAAGCACGCGTTGTGCATAGTTGTGTAGAACGTAGGAGCGCGCGTGTTGCCACAGAACACCGTGTGCGTCGTTTTAACAACAACAGTCAATGTGATTGGCTCAAAATGTGACAAAGCAAGATTCAACCGCACACACGATTGGTTAATGTGCATCTGTTGCAGTTACGCAGCGTATCTTTACGAGCTGCGTAAGTTGTTTTCGTAAATACCATGCACTTAAGAAAGTTCTTACGCAGTGCGTAAGTATTTTGACTTACGCAAGAACTTACGCAAATGTTTATGAATCCCACCCATGGTCAGCAAAATTGCACAAATGTAACAACCAAAAATGGTGCTCGACGATTACAAGTTATATCACCGTTAGTTGTCCGAATCTAGAGAAGACACGTTCTAATACATAGGCTGATCTAGTTAATGCCCTGGTTCCTTAGCCCTATACTGAGCCACAACAAGAAATAACAAAATAATGCTGTAACGGATTTGGAGATGTGTGGTTTTTTAGGTATCGTTTAGATCTTCAGGATGGAGACATCAGTAGGTCATTACCTATATTGACCTTCACCAAAGGCTAAAAACATCATACAACATAATTTATTTCGCAAGTATGCTACTTGATCACATGAAGAAAATATTTACGTCTGAAATATTAGGAATAGAGAAACTAATTTTCAGGCCGGCGACCCCCAGGTACTTTTAAAGACATGGTTAAATCATTCCTTACGTAGACATTACAGAAAGCACCAAGGTATGTATGATGATTTGATGTACTCCGTGATTTGTAACTATGTGTTCCTCGTATACCAAAACATTGTATTCAGTACGTGTGGGAAGATTTTAATACCTCACCTTCAAGTTCTTGGACGAGTGGCAGTACTGTATGTCTTGTTAACTATGCGCCAAGGTATGCTTAATGATTTGATGTACTCCGTGATTTGGAACTACGTTTCGTTTATGCCAAAACATACTGTATTCAGTACGTTTGCGAAGATTTTAACTCCTCGCCTTCAAGTTGTTGGACGAGTGACAGTACTACATGTTTTTAACTATGAAGCAGGAACTGAATTTTTTATATATTAATTCAACAGGTTACGAAACTTTCTACAGTTATGGGGAGAGGAAGGGAAGGGAAAATCTTTGTTATTTTAACAAAAGGCCTAGGCTTTGTTGTTATATATTATATACTTACGTGTGCAGGAAAGTACCTTTTGTAGTGTGGACAAAGAAATAGTCGGCATACAAATCTTGTCAAAGAACATTTTGCACACAAAACGAAATAAGGAGAGATGGAGTTTTTTCATCAATGTATAATTTCATATTGTTTTACAGTTTTCCCACATATGGGGCAAGACTTGCTTATACCAGCAGTTAGAGTAATAGAGAGTGATGTGAGGAGAAGTTCTGCAGGACAGTACACACAGGTAGGGAATGAGAATCGCATAAACGTTTGGTGCTCATTTAATATCTTATTACCTGCAAATATATCCTTGCTCAATGATGGAATAATTCTTAATTCCAAACAATATGTAGGCTCTGAGATACTTGCCAGTTTATCTGGATCACCGGAAATTGACGATAACATTGCTGGAAACTACTCATGTGTCTCAAGTGTCCTAAATAGCCCATCAAATATATCGGTCACTCCTAGATTTTCGTAGGTCATTGAAAGTAGAGTACAAGTGGCGAATGGAACTTGGAACAAATTGCTTACCTTCGATTGGAAGTTCTGGAGTTTATGGAGAAATAGTCAGCTTTCGTTGCTATGGCGATGAACTGAGGTGGAGGTCAAATAACAATACTGTAATCACTAAAGAAATATCCATGCAGTCAGTGTATATAGAGCCTGTATCGTGTGGAAAATATATTTTATCTGGAGATCATTCGGAAGGTGCTACGTGGCAAAGTACCTGCATGTCACCAAATATTACTATTTTCCCGTTCAAGTCGACATCATCCCCAGCAACTTTGCTCACAATACAAATGTAGGCTATTAGATGTATTAGAATTTGAGTGTACCAGGAACCCATATCGTTTGATGCGGTGGGCCGTCTTTGGTAAACGTGGCGCCATTCTTGGCTATAATAACTTGAGATAAAAAAGTTTTACAGTGGTTGACACAATTATTAAGATAGTACAAACAGCTGGATGGACTTCTCTACGTATCACCGAGGCGGTGCGTGGAGGTAACCATATCAGTAGAGTACTTTGCTACACCTACGATACACAGGTGGAGGATGCTGTTTCTGAGATACTTATGGAAAAGGACCAACCAAGTATGGTTACCAGTATGGAAATTCAGAATAACAAGAAAAGTAAGACACTTGAAGCGGGGGCAGAGAACCTTACCTATACTATAGTGCTCATATTGCTTGTAGTGATTATTATCCTATGTCTCGTTATCATGTTGTTGCTGTATTTGAATCTTGTGAAACAAAAGGCAAAGGCAACAAAAAAGTCAAAGAAACTGTGGAAAGATATACAACGGTCCAACATCCTAACCCAGTATTCCACTTTTATGAAAAAGTAAAGAGAAATGTTTCAGCAGATGATGAAAATAATCAACATGACGATCTTCGAAGTTGAACTATTTTGTAAAGGCAAACAAAAAGCATGTTTACAGCGAGAGAGAATACTTTTGGTATAGTTTTATACGTGCAAGTGGCAAACTGCAACTGAACAGAAAAAAATTACAAATTATTTCATGGAAATAATAGAACATAGCATAGAAGTTTCTACTTCCAAACAGTAGGAAACAAAAAAAAAAAAAATAGCTGAGAGGTAATCGTTGAACACAACTTGAACATACTCCTTGACATGTGTGCTGTCAGGGGCGCCACTATCGGGAGGGATGGGGTGCTACACCCCAGGAATGAAAAGTGCCTTCTGTCGGGAAAATTTTCTTTTCGTCGGGAATAATTACCACTTTTATGCAATTCATTCTACTTTTTGGTAACAAATCTTCATTTTGGGTCTATATCAGAAAATTTTATGATCACAACGAATTAGAGTCGGGTGGCAAAATTGCTTTGAATACATTTATACAGGGACCTAGTCTTTGCTAGATTTACTTGTATTGGGAAGTTATTCTGCTTGTTAGAAATTACTTTACAATGTTGGAAAGATAATCAGGTTCTGTGTTAGATAGTGATCTCTACTACACTATTCGGGAAGCCATTGTCTTTTAAAGAAATCGAGGCAGTCGGGAGACATATTTACCGTGTTGCATATTTATATGCCATGAAATGAAAGCCATTTGGAATGTAATGTAACTCAACCTGACTGCTTGTCGGGTATGATTTGTAGGTATTCGTGGTGAGTTGCGTCGGTCGTAGTCGGATTGCAGGTAACCCACACAACAAAGTACCTGGTGGATAAAAATCTATCGACTGATCATCAATCACATATCCACGGAGGGGAAGGGGGGCGAGCACAACGATTCCGTAAACTAATGGCCAATTCATAAAAAGGGTCGCATTTGGGTCGATGACAGCTGCACACTAGCACTAAAACTTAACTTCGACGTGACTTCCAACCCCCAACAGACTCCATCAAGCCCTCAAACTTTTTAGAGAAAATAATGTTCGCCCAGATCTTGTGCACTTTCAAGGTTATTTCTAACTATGTATACTTGTAACTAAATAGGTTGAAAAATTAGATGTTTCTGGTAGGCCAATGTGATGGAAAACGTCCATATGATTTGATACGACCGGTCATAATTTCTTAATTGAAAGTAATTAAATAATGTGATTCTTACACTAAGTGCGGTAGAATTTCTGTGCATGTATTTAACTTCTCTGCTTTGTACTATCAACCGTTTTAGAACAGAAGAAACCTGGATTTGTAGACTTCTACGACCTTTTGCGTTGCGTCAGGAAGTGTAGTATCAAGAAAGAAAACCGTAATAGGTATGGGAGCAAATTCAAGATCACTTCCTTGAACGATGTACAGTTTGTTGATACTTTTTCTTACTTCCTTATAATAAAACGATGAAATAATAACATGAAAATAAGTAAGTTAAAATTTAAAAGGATTACTTTTTATTGAACTTAACCTTTAATTTGTTAAATTTGTTAATTTGACTCTCAAAACCTTTGTTGCAATACCATTCATGACCTTGCTGTTAACATGATTCCAGCTTTCGAAAATAGGCTATGCTTTTGTGATTTAATCACGTAGTCTAAGGTTTGAAGGGATTTTATATCCGCAAAAGGCTAGTGTTAATCTTGTAAAATCTTGTACAATCTTGTTAAGATTTGCATGCCTCTATTTTGCAAGTACGATGATAATATTCTGGAATCGTGCCATTTATCGCCAATGCTGAAAAGCAGTTCGAATTTAAATGAATAAAGCCAGGTTGACGGAATCCTAGATTATAAAATGTTTCGTTTATTTTTTTAATGCCAATTTGTTTCGTGCAACGATCCAATAGTACAAAGATATAGGAACGCAAGTGCTTAATACAAAGTCATCGGCCAGATTGACTGTTTAATTGACGGGAGGGGGGGGGGGCTCACCATGAACCCCTAATAACCACATTATTGTGTAACTAGCTTGATGACTGAAATGTCTTATCTCCGCTTATTCATTGATACAATGTGCCAAAAACTTTGATTATAAGGATCTACAAGCACGAAGTAAGAAAAATGAAAGAATTGGTCGTGGGGATGCTAAAAAAATGTGTAGCTACTGCAACTATTGAATAGTTTGACAAATTGCTTGCTGTCAGTCTTGCAAAAGGTGACCCAATATACTCCTAGGAATGGAGGGAAGGTCAGGTAGAATTCGATATTCTTTGTTAATTCAGAATTCAGATTTCCTATATAGTGTTTGCCTCAAAAGAGTGTTGAAATGCCCAGGAGCTTGAAAAACTGATGGTATTAGCATTAAAGAGTTAATCGTTAAATGTTAAACATTGTAAGTCCTGTTTTTTTTTGCTTTTTCAACATTTAGGTCTCTAGGCCAAAAGGGTGGAACCTGTCAGTACCAGCTTTCCTTTTAGGTAGAAATTCTCGCTGATCTGGAATGTTTCAGTTTTTTATTCCCTTTATACTTTACATAATACTGATCGGAAAAAGGTTCCAGCCTACGCTTATTAAGGAAATGACATGAACCCATATTACTCATACAGACCTCACATATGGGTCCATTTTGAAATAGCCATATTGTGTTTAAAGGGAACATGCAGTCACACCAATTTGGATTCGTGTTACCATGTATCCTATTTCACGAATGACTTCTGCTTTAAATATGATTGGGCGACTGCTTGTGCCATTTAAATTGTATCAGTTTGACAAGTAAGGGATCAATATTTTACAATAGTTAAGCATATGGTATCACCAGTACACTTTGGTAACAGGAAAGATCTCCAAAAGTGAATTTCTTCAATGCGAAACTTTCTTCTTGAGACCCAAGTGACCTTGCTACCTAATTTTGCATCGCCAACCATTTTAATACTTAAAGCATAACTTACATGGTGTAAAATGTTTGGTGTCAAAACTATGAATTCTCTCTAAAATTAAGAAAAAAAAAGTTTCTGTCATAGGTTTCAAAAGGTGAGGGACGAGGAGACATGTCCCAAACATTTGAATGAGGACTTGGTTGTCCGGAACGGTAACACAAACAGTATGCACACGTATGGTTACAAAACCTGCAGTGTAGCTGATTCAATAGAATCAAACTTAAAAATGGTGGAAACAGCCATTTAATGGATAAAAATGTAGGAAAATGCCTCAAATGCACACCAGATCACGTGGACTTTCCAGGGTACTTCAATAAGGCATAGACCTCTTGCTTAAAAGGCTTTGCCGCGCGGTACCCGATTGAAGTAGGTCTGGGAAAGGTCATGTCCACACCTTTCAGAAGCAATTGTCACTTTTGATTTCTGTTGAAGCTGCATATTCGTTTGACAATCTAAATGAAATCATTACCCTTTCTAGTATAAATATTATGAGTTTGTACTCTGAGATCGAAAGTGTGTAACATGAAAACACTCTTAAAGAGAACAGGATCTTGGGGCCATCCTTATTCATTGCACAGAAGCGTACACTTCAATTAAGAGTCGTCATATAACTTTCGTTACATTTGGCTTTCGTTGAGCACTTTCATGTACAAAGCTGTCCTCACCTTCCAATGAAAACACAACCAGACGTTGTATGTGTTTTGTCTGAACAGCTTGAAAAGACCTTCATGCTATTGTGTATATATCCTTTAACAAGGGAGGTGTGAAGACTTCCCTGCTTTAACAAAGGTGTTCCCCATTCCGTGGTGACTTTTATGTACAAAACTGTTCTCACCCTCAATGTAAACAGTAAAAGACGTACGTGGGTTTAGTGCTAATTGCTTGAAAAAAAAAAAAAAAAAAACCTTCATGGTTTCTTGTATAATAAAGCATGTCCTTCAACAAACATGCGACGCATTCTGTGACTTGCATTTCTTGTACTTGTACAAATTCTTCAGCAAATTTTCACAATTATAGCCTTTCTGCTACGGGAGGAAGTAAACTTCTTTTTGCATTTGGGCAAATATATGTCACGTGCAATAAAGCAGCCCTATCGGACACGGTAGGGCAAAATAGACTGGTTTTCATGATTGAAAACTTAATTGTGAAACACTGAGCTTCAAGACAACGTCAGGTGGGTTTAGGAGGGGCAAGGCCCTGGAGTCTCCAGGACGGTCATAATATGGTGAACATTAGAATGAAATATTTAAACATCAAACGGAATTAGGCGCTTAGGTTTTAAAGAGTACATGTATTGAAAGCTATTTCAAATCACCTTTCAAAGATTTCCTTACACCGCGCATTTGCTAAGACTTTCTTATGCTATCCATTGACAAGTCAATTGAACTCTTCTATAAATGTTGTGACGTCATTTAGCCGTCACAAAGTTTTGAGTGATGTCATTGCTATGTTGAAGACACGATTGATGGTTGCAGTGTCATTTTATGCTATCAAACAAACTGACAAGAATCATGAAACAATCTGTCGCATTTTGTACAAAATCACAACAGCAAGACTTTCGACCCAGTTATCAAAGTGGTAAGCCTAGCCTTTATTCCTGCAGTAAGTGTTATTTGGATTGATGTGAGCAGTAGTTCTGTTGGACAATACACACGTTTAGGAGATAGGAACATTCTGTGTACATTTAATGAATCATTCTTTCCTTTCGAAACAGTTATCAAAGAGGTAAGCCTAGCCTATATTCCTACAGTAAGTGTTATTTGGATTGATGTGAGCAGTAGTTCTGTTGGACAATGCACACGTTTAGGAGATAGGAACATTCTGTGTACATTTAATGAACCATTCCTTCAAACATGTCCTTTCTTAAAAAAGATGGACCAGTCGGTGCAGTCCGAAAATCATTCAGGGAATGAGTAGTAAAAGTTCCATCACTGGAAACTACTCATGCTTCCTAAATAGCCCATCGGATATGTCAGTCTTCTTTGATTTTCATATGTGATTGAAAGGAGTTGTGGCGCAAATCCCGGGGGCAAGAGGGGCATTGCCCCAAGTGAAAAAGTGAGGGTCAAAATCGAAATTTGCCCCCCAAATGTCAATAACAATACTCATATATTTTCAGCACTTGGTCATTTTCCTCAACAAAAATGCAGGCTATATTAGCTTTGTGCGCAAACTAGCCCTTCTTACAAGTCAAAATGTACTACAACCCAGGAGCAATTAACTGGAAAATTTCTCTTCGAAACAGTTTTCCTGAGGCTTCTGAAATACTAAAACCCAGGAGCTTTCGGCGGCTTCTCCCCCTGAACACCCATTAGGGCTTTAATTGCCCCACCAGGGCAGCAGCGTAACGATGAGCCTGAGGGTCCCCGGCTCCTGGAGCCCCAATGTCAGTGGCGCCGTCAGAGGTTGGCGATTGGGCGGGGGGCACTAAAGAAGATGGTGCTTTAAGCCCACCATAGATACATTTGGCCAGAGAAGGTCGGGGTAAATTGTGCGTTTTTGAGAAATTTTTGTAAGTTAAGGTGGGTTAGATGCAAACTGCAGGTATCTTAGGCGAATCTTTCAGTTAATTACATGCACAGGCATTGTCATTATTTAGTGATATTTTGTCTGTGGCATAGCACTCGTTATAAAAAAATGTGTAACGACAAATGCATACTGCAAATGTTACCGTATATGCTACTCATGTCATAACATTGCCCTAAGATTCTCTACTGATGCGGGGTCCCTGAAGAGGTCCTAGTTGTACATTTTTTCGGAAAAGTGTTTTGGTTACAATAATGCATTGTGGCCCCAATAACAGTTATAAGATATGGAGTGTGTACCGTGATGAATGCCCGCGAAGCGCCGTGAAATTTTGAATTGAAAATCGTCCCCATATTAACAAAATTTGCGTGCACACTTTGCACTGGGACACTTAAAATTCCTAACAAAATGCATCAGCCAATTAAAAGGCGAGAGAATTCCACTTCTTTTCATTGTTGAAATGCCCTGCTCCTCTATAATGACTCTAATGCACAAGAACAATCGGAGTAATTGTAAAAAACCTTCACTTTGAATAATGCAAAAATGTTTGAGACGGTATTGAAACACGGCCATGCGGCCATGCAGTTAGGCTGCTTATGCGAGGAGCCCTCGAAAATTTTGATACTTTGATTGCTGACATGTCCAAAGAACTCAATGCTCATTTTATTTTCATTCCTGCGGCAAGGAATATTGCGGGTACAATCCCAATTTCTAGAATTTACTCAGCCTAGCTTCTTTTCTGTCCATCAGTGTACTGGGCCCCATTTTGGTCGGGGCCCCTGGCTCAGCACGGTCCGAGCCCATAGGAGTTACGCCACTGCACCAGGGGCCCTAAGGCGGGCCACTAGACTCCACCCATTTTGGGCTTTGAAAGGAGATGTGTTCTCTTTTCAAAGGAGAGTACATCTCAAAGGAATTCATTCAAAGAACGCCCCAATACATTTTGACCGTGCCTGTTTGTTTGATAATCGCCATCTGTGTTGTCATCAAACTTGATAAATATTTTGACGTTTTCATACATCACCTGGAACCTACAAAATTCGGTACCAACAAAGTGTGGTAGGAAACACAATGAGTACATACACCAAACGTGTATTCCATATTCTACCACCTCTAACCATCCGTTATTGAGAATCCTGCATTCTGATTGGTTAAACACTGACCTGTTATTCTGCAACACACGGTCAGTAAACG
>WURT03091191.1:0-12708 GCA_009936505.3 Holothuria glaberrima | reverse complement strand
CCGAAAATGTGTGAAAAACTTAATTTTCTATCAGTCTTTACGTTTACTGACCGTGTATTGCAGAATAACAGGTCAGTATTTAACCAATCAGAATGCAGGATTCTCAATAACGGATAGCTAGAGCTGGTAGAATACAATTTAATGGTGTTATATTATGTTTCGCCTCCTTTTTAGTATTTATAAGTGACCGGTCTCACATGTCTCGAAGGGACACTTTTTCTACCACCGTTAAGGATTTCGTGTTTCATAATTTTGAAAACAATCTTTGTCGTTCAATAATTTCATTTAAAATTAGTAGTCACTAAAAACAACATAAAAAACGAAGAGAGAGAGGAAAAGTCGTTTAAGTTTGACCAGTGTAAACACTTCTTAACACTTATACAAAGACTACATACACAATGACAAGGACATACACATTAAAGATGTCTACCCACGAAAGTCGAGAAAAGATACGCATCATGACTGAGATTCATGGAGTATTAGCTTTTGCAAAATTAGAAATAAAAAATACCTCCAATCACAAAATTTATTGGCAACACTTTTAAATGTAAGATGACGTATTCTTGTCACGTGTGATGTTAAAAGAGATTTACAAGTGCTAGCCATTGTAACAGTACAGCGGTTAAAGGCTTCAATTATAAACAGTTACACTTTTACATTTCTTCATAAAAATTCTTGGCCTACTTTTTAGCAGATACGTTAAATATAATTGAGTTGGCAACATATACACTGGTGTGTATGAGGAGATGGGGTGAGTAACTAAATTTGAGCGCCATCGGACGGAGTTAAGGGGTATGGTCTCTATAAGGAAATTGTAACATTGTTAACCCAAATACTTTCAGACAAGCACTCAGTTATGACTATGTATGTTAAACATAATCGAATCTAAAACATTTTTGAATGTAAGGTACTGTTGTATGATAAGTGCTTTAAACTAATGCGCGCACTGAAGCCTATAGTTAAATTTTCAATCGACTGACCAATCACTTATAACTTAAAAATAGGTCAAACATTATAGCAATGAATAGAGAAGAGGAGAAATAACATAGACAGATGTGTATTGTTTAATTGATGGAAAGTGGAAGCCAATGATCATAAGTAGCCATTTACATCAGAATGGAATGCCCAAAATGCTAATCGCATTATGCATAATAGAATGCGATATTACGGTCCTGTATATCTTACTTGAAAATCTTGCCTCCGGATCAACCTTTGTCACTACATTTTCTTTAAACATTTGAAAAGAGAGCGATCCAAAACCTGAAATCTTTAAAACCCATCTACTGTCGATGAAACAAAGTGTCGAGCAGAGAAGGCCATGGGATTTGATCTCGGAGTTGTGAAGATATTGCATACCCTGAGGAAATATAGAACAATAAATCTGATTAATATATTGATAGCCCACTTTGTCTGCAGTACTTACGATCACACTTTGTTCCTTTTGTAGTCAACCTAACCTTTGAACTTATTTTTTATCCTAAATAGCCTCAATAAGTAGCGAAGGCATAAGACTTTTTAAATTGTGTCAATCTTTTCTTGTTAACATATTATTTTATTCTTGGTCAAACATAGTTTTATTTCTCAAAAATGAACGTACACGTTTAACGACAGTCACCGTCTGTAAAGACGTAAGCAAACGAAAGCCCTTGAACTAGTTTTGGAACTGAATTTTAAAATATTGATAAGACTATTACTTGTAAATGTCCTCACAATGTTTTCAGACACAGTTCTTTAAAGGTTAATTTTAAGAGAAAGAGGAAAAACGGAGATTCCAATCCTTGAACAAGGTGATAGTCCTTGAATATTTGAACATTAGTAACTTTATATTGCTACAACCTTCGCCTAATGTTAAGTACTGCATTTGTCTACAACACTATTGCGAAAGTATTTTCCGATTGTAGTGCCTAAAAGTGTTTTGCTAATTTGCGACAAAGACTTGAGAAGAGCTGACATGCACAACTGTTTATTTTACCCGAGAGCTTAAATTCAACTTTTTAAATGACAAAGAGAAAAAAAAATAAAAAACAGGAGACCTTATGCTCTCCTATACTATATTACGTCAGTGTTGGGTTATGTCATATGTAAATACGATTAAGGTTTTGTTCAATTATTCATTAGCTTTCTATAGGGTTATTTTGAACTACATTCTCTGGCTATGATTTAATAAACACATACATGTTATGCACAAATGCATAACGTGCGTAAATGCATACATTACGCGGAAATGAAATGGTTCTTTCCTTATTTATGCGATATATACAAATGTATACATTCTACAAAAATTCTATGGTATAAATTGATAAAATTTTGAGACCACCCTGTACAGGACGTATGAGCAAAACCGAACTTTTCATTACATATCCTCCAGACCATAAAGCAAGGTCCGCTCTCTTCTTAACTGCTTAAGGTACTGACCTTTAAAGGAAGGTTACCTTTATCGAGAAATGTTAAGGTTAATGATGTAAAAAGTGTAATAGCCTCAAAACCGTTGCTTATCTTTCAACTTGACTAAATTGCTGTAGTAAGTCGTTTTAAAAATTTGCAATAATATGTTTACGACATAAATAAAAATTAATTACTCGAAATATTTATAGAATACAAAAGATATGTTTCATCAACTCGCTCCGATAACTTTCTTTTTTTCCCACCATGTATTGTTTTATGATGCACCAAGTGATTTAAAGCTCTTTTCGTTACCTATCATAGCTTGTGCTGCTTGCTTTTACCCTTTGTACGTATTTGCATGTCCTTTAGAAATATTTATAGGTGAACAATTGAACGTATTTTTTCTTGCTTCATTCGAGACGAGGAAGGCTGAATAAATAGCCGAAAGGTTCTCCACTCACGGTGTCTCTCTATCTTTGTATGTACAGTTGCGGTTTTAATTTTAACTTTTAATTTTTACATAATTTTGACTACAATTCTTTGAACGTCGTTGTGATCCAAGTTTTTCATTCACCTACATACATCTATATATATATATATATATATATAATGTCAAAGTACTGCGTAGCACCTGCTAAATATGTAGGTCGAAAAAGGAGTAATGGTGCCAAAGGTTTGTGAAAAAGTTCACGACGTTTAAACCCTTCATCACGTTTGTCACCGGATGAAGGGTTTAAACCCGAAACGGCGTGAACTTTTTCACTAACCTTTAGCGCTATTTACTACTTTCTTCGACGTACATACATATATATATATATATGTATATATATATTTATATATATATATGTATATACGTATATATCAAGTGAAAGACGTGGAAGATGGGGAACGACAAAATTGTGTTACAACTTTTGTTACATACGTATGTTAACTACTAATTTCTGTTAATTTAAACAGTACATGCCATCATACTAAACTTTGTTCAAGAAAGGTTAAATTTATTGATCCATGAAAGATAAATTTGATTAAGAAATAATTGCAACCAAAATTGATGAGGCCTACCCTTGCCAAATCTTGAATAAAAGACATCTTGAAACTCAGATCAAGGTTAATGTCGTCCTTTGCTAGGATGCTTTTAAGAGTTCCTTTAGAACAAAACTCGCTGGTATGATAAAAACAATTATCTGGTGCCGGCAGGACACATATTCCCAAAAATCGGTTTATATTATCTTGAACCATCCACCGCATCTGAAAAGATAGAAATTGAGTTAATAACGATCCCTGACCACGTAATCGTACATGAAAGGTGGTGCCTTTTAGTCGAGGCGTTTTCAATGTCAAGGTGGCCTTAAGAATGGTTCTAGGTAAAATTTGTGATTCAGACCAAAGAGCATTGGATGAATTATTTAAGTGTCGAAATATTACAGTTTTAGAACAGAAATTTCATTGTAAAAAGTACATATTTGTATGTAACGTGTTAAGATGTTTTGGTTTCAACAAGTAGGTATAAACTAACAACTTTGCGCAATGAGGAAAAGATCGAGAAAATGTCCCTCACGAGTTATTATCTGTTTTCTGTATTATTGTTAGAGATCTGTGTATATGCACGGTAAAAGCAGTGTGACCTGCCAAAAAGTGTTTGTTTGCTTGCAAAATTAAACAAAATCGTTGATTCACAAACGTTTTGTTCAGAAGCATCTGTATCATAAAAGAATTAACTCTTTTATCTGTTTCCTGCTTTCTATGAATAATCTGTATTTTATAATAGATGGTGAGTAGACACAACTTATGTGTCGACTTTACAATTACCGGTGCACAAGGAACTACTTCGGTTATTCAGTAAGCTTTATGAAAATATTTAACTTTTTTCAGCTGGAAAAGAATTACAGATGCTTGAAGCAATTTAAGGGCGCCACCCATCCCCATTTCAATGATCTAGGGTATCCACTCGACAAAAAATCAGTCAGAATGCCTGTTTTTAGTATCTCCTAAACTCTGGAGATGAAATGTATGGCGTTTAAACAGCTTGTGGGTAGGTATAAGGATAGTGTTTCTCCAAGAGGTGTGGCTGATCTTTCCGTCTTATTTGGCCTGAAAGCGAAAAAATAGCACACCTGTGTAAAAGTGGCGGGTATTTTACTCTATATGGCTTCTTATGCTAACGTTCTCACACAGTTGTCTCATGATTACCCCACACGATGATAATCCCTCTTCGGATTCCACTATACTATCCTTATCGCTTTACTTTCACCCTTTCTCAGCGTGTAATGTTCTGTTTGAGCGAAATAACAGTGTTTGATCAGGGAGTTGCAAAGGTTTGATATACCCTTCACTCTTAAAATGTCCGGTTCAAATTGAACCTAAAACGGATCGAATGGGCACTGAACCGAAGAAAATCAAATATTTGTCTAATTTTGGTTAGAAACAAAACATTTTCTATTCAAAATGAACCAAATCTATTGAAATATTTGACCAGATCTCGGTTAAGTGCCCATGTGTTTATAGTGTACATTACGGCACTTCCAATTACGTTTCCTATGTCAGGTGATGTCAACTGATGTAGTAAAAGGCCAAACAGACTAACTAACGTAAAACTTGAAATAAGGGAAATATCCCAGAAAATTTCAAAAGAATTGTTTTCAAAAAGTATTGTCTGCCTTACACAGACAACTTCGTTTTCCTTCAGCTTTAAGCTAGCTTTAAACTTCTTTCATCTGGCACTTGTCATCTTTTAGCTAACGCAAGACCTTTTCTTTGTCTCTTCCGCTTTGCACCTGTGGCAAAGATTTGAAGAGGGCATCGTCCAATTCATAAGTTAATAGGGCAGCTGATCGATTTATTAACGGCTTACATGATGGTAGAAAATTGATTAGAACTTAGGAGGAACGGTTACCACGACTGACTTTGACAATGAAACTTTTTCATCAAGATAATCTTCTGTAATTATGTTTCGCAAAGGTAATCTTTCAAACCACCAAACCAGGCTGAAGTCGCAACCCGTTAGGTACTTACCGCAAACACAATGCTTAATATTTTTCCCAACCACAAGGTACATCACATTTTACAACTTTCGCCCCATCCATTAAAAGATGATCAATAAGGACCATATGTCGTTTTTTGTTTTTGTTTTAATCAATCCATGTATTTAGTGATTTGACAAATTCTTCGCAACTCTCTCAGTCTCTCTTTTCTGAGTTTGTTATGTAGTCTCAAAGTACGTCGTAAAATCATCAGCAATTTCCAGAATTTTAACTGCAATCGATTTCTCCTAAACTTGCATTAATGGACAAAATATTTGAAAAATGGATGTTTAAATGAAGTATTAAGAAAGTGGTAAACAGTAAACACCAGAAGAAATCAATAATCTTAAGCCGAATGGACAAATGTTTAATGTCATTAAGCAGAGCAATTAGTAGTCCACTCGTGATGTTGACAGGATTGAATGTGGAGACAAAGTTGCACTTAAGTATGTACAGCTCGTCAAATACATTCTTTATCATATGGCTTAGCTACAGATCCTAAACAATGACGTCCTGATGAGAACTTTTACTATCGATCTCATTAATATTAAGAAAATGTAGGTATTAAGTAACTGATCACAGTTTTTTACTTTCAATAGTATACATATTCTTGCTTTGGACTTTGCGTCAGTTAAAAAATAACTTTTAAGTTATTTTTAACTGAAAGGTAAGTGAAGAATCCGTATTCCACATTCATTGCTAGACAGTATCCTAGATGGACGACTTAAACAACAAGAATTTCATACTGCACGTAACAAAATATAAAACACCTCAAAATTCATGAAATTACCTCCTTCAACTCCCGTTTTGTCTCCTTGTTAAGAATTAAATTTTCAATCTTTCCCCTCCTCAATACGACAGTTTGAGAATTTAATGTGGCTATAGCAAATTTTGGTAGGGGATCCGTTGCTTTTGGTTGAACATCATCTATACTCGTTGCAATTAAAGAATGACGGCTGAAGTTGGCTGAAAGGTTTGGAAGACGGTACGTAGAGGGGTAGTTCTGGACCTGTAGGGAGAAGAAAAGAAAAAAAACAATCCCATTTCCTTAATTATACATATCCCATTTAACATTTCACCATTTAACATTTCACGACGATTCACCATGCCTCTCTGTCAAACCAGTGAGGTTACTCCTATGGACTCGGACGGTGCTGAGCCGGGCCCGTCCAAAAGTGGGCCCATACTTCACTGATGCACAGAAAAAGGGTACCTCTTTTGATAGGGAGGGCCCGTTCTAATTGGGAAAGGAAAGTCATGCAAGCCTGAGACTGAACAAGACAATATTCATATTTTTCACGTGACACGAAATACGGACATCCATGGTCATGAGCTCCTCCAAATCTCCTTGTTTTTTGCACCGTTTTTTGACATAGATGAACTTATGGATATGTTTGCTGAAAAAAGTCAGGCTTAGTAAATCTAAGGTCTAAGAAATTGGGGTTGTACCTGCAATATTCCTTGCTTCAGGAATGGAAATGAGTTACTGGTTTCATTGGACATATCAGTAATCAGTTGTTTCAGTGCCGTATATTGTTTCTAGCTCATGTTATTTGTAAGATGTATCCTGATGCCGAATTCCTCGTACCATGGTTTATAGTGACAAAAATATTTATAGCTATGTTGATAGTACTGTTTTGTCATTTCTCTTGAAGTATTTTAGCGTTAAAAACTATTTTTCAACTGGAAACAATGTGTTAACTGGTAAATGGCCATTTAAATGTACTAAACCAACACCCCTGCATTGATCCTGAAAAATCCTTGGACTTTGAACCTCCCTATAGGGGGTCTTTTGGACCCAGGAGCCGGGTTCCCCAGGCTCATCGTTACGCCGCTGGGTCACGCAATCGGGCAACATGTGAAAGGTAAGTCCCGTGAATCCGTCCAATCTTTCCCTTCATCAAGACGGACATATCCTCAATTGAGAAGTTGTCGCATGCAGTGTGAAACCGTTCCCAGGATCGGTCTGCTGACTATATTTTGCTTTTTTTGCTAGTTACTATGTGATGCCTTTTGTACAGTGGCTGTAGTAGCTTTGAGAAGCTTTCTTCTCCACTAACCAAACCACCTTCCTCCAGTTATAGTTTTTGACGACCAGTCTTGAACGATGATTGAATAGGAGCATGGAGAAAAAGTAAGGTTTGATGTATTTCTAAACATAACGTGAAAATCATAACCATAATCATAAAGGAGTATTCATCCTTGTAGGAATACGTAGATACTTCTCATTTCAACAATGATTCAAGACATGGACTTGCAAAGGAAAATGTTGTTTCCCAAGCTTTACTTTTTTGTTACTATCTAATTATTAACATCAGAGGCAGAGTACCACTTTCACATCTTTTTGTCATGGTTGACTCACTAGAACAAAACTATCATTATTTCCTCTGGAGTATTGTCTTATCATTGTAGTTGTTAACCACTAAATTACATTCCAATTTAGCGGGAAAGGGAATGACCAAAATATTTGTTCCCATTTGAAATGTAAATCAAACATATTAGTTTTTGTTATATGACTGTCATGATTTTATGATGATTTGCTTATTTGAGAGGCGTAACTGTCTGATATGAAGAGAGGGAAGACATTGTAATAAAACATCTTAGAACCGTACACGACAGTGGTTGCATTACCGCTATGCTCAACAAAGCACACTTTTATCTAATGACAACCAGTCTTGTACGTGGAAAAATAATTCTCTTGACGCATTTAAGTGGTCTTCAAACACTCCCTATGTCAGTGAAGAACTCTTGAAGTTCACTTGATAGGACGTTTGGCGTAACTGAGATGTTATGCCAAATGGCAATTCATTTATCATGATATAAAATTCGTGGCACAGTCGTATACTGTTCTCTTTATTGAAGAAAGGCAATGCATGATGAATTTTAATGGGGAGTAATGGATAATAAATAAACTTCCATGGAAAAAGACGATCACGGTTTTCTGCCAATATATTAGGTATCTTAAATTGTTGCCATCAGGAGCCTATTCCGTTTGTGACACAAAAAAATTTTCATACTTTAAAAACAATACTCTTTTAGGAACAGGATAATCAGCAATTTAAATTTAGACAGTTCTGTTTAACCTATTCAAAGAAAGTAAAAAGTTTCTCACAGAGCAAAAGTCAATTCTTTATCACACCCTCAAATGATAAAATATTATAACTTCTGTAATGCCCAACATTTTTATGGCATTAATCTATTGCGAAAAATTGCTGGTGAAATGAATGGTTTAATAACGGTATGAGCTATTATCAGACTGCATCATGTATGGAAACACAACATGTCCCTTTTGACGTTTCTTGAAAGCCAGATCAAATCTCCAATAGCCTATATTAATTGAGTGATTGATCGATCGATTGATGTGATTGCTTTTTACGAAATAAAAAAATAATTGCGAAGTAGTCAAGTATATTTATAAACCTCGTGAAGGGTCAATGCTCACTGTCTCGGAAGAATTTTTATGACTGGCTACTGGCCAGTAGCCAGACAAGGTACTGAAGGGGCGCGATATGGCTTCCATGGGGGTGAATTTTTTTCAGGGGGCCAAATGTATAAAAATATATTAAGCCAGTGGCAACTTGAAGCTTCTCGAGGGGGCGAAAAATTTTTTCAGGAGTGCTTCCCCCCTTGGCCCCCTCCCTTGGCTATGGGCCTGACTGGGCAACCCTGACCCAAATTCCTAACAAATCCCTAACCTAAACAAAGTATACAATCGATACAATACAATACCATCACCCAATCAGAAAATATCTTACGAGACAGTGCGCGTCAGCTGTTCGATCATGACATCTTTCGATGACATAAATTGTTTTTACCTTGCATGATACCTTGTAGGTCTCAAACCAAATTCAACAGTTTTTATAAATATGGTAATTATTGGCAAACATGAGATAAGGAAAACCTTTTCACAAATCACTTCTTATATAAAGAAAACTTACCCCAAGGGCGCTTTCTTGGTTGTTCAGGAAAGTGAATGAATCCCACTCAATCAGCCAGTCCGTTCTACTCATAAACCGTCTATAACGAACGCTGTAGGGGCAAAATCAACATTGTTCCTTATAACTTCGTTACTTAGTATCAAATATACTGTTAGCTCCCATTACGTGAAGTCATTTTTTTGTAATTCTTTTCAGGTACCATGATGATACAAATGCACAAGAAAAACGAATTTTCCCAGCGTACCGTAATAATCTAAAGAATTCTATTAAATATATTCTAGACATGTAATATCTCAATGCCCTTTTCTCATTGTTAAGAGGGTCCCCATCTTAGAATTCCGATGTGTAGGAAAAGTCATTACGGTAGATTTACGAGGTGTGCGAAACACTAAAATGATATCAATGTCGTCATTACTCGTCATTTTGGCCTAAAATAACGTTTTACCTCAAAGAACGTCCCAAACTTTTGCAGCTTTGAAATAGAGTCAGAATATCAAAGGCCCCATGTATGATAAAATGCTGCCTTTGAGGACCTAAGCAGACGTAAATTCCCAAGACAGAATTATCGAGGTGACTGATGATGAGTTTGAACTGAGGTGAAAATTCAAAAAGGCAATCTTTCATGTATTTTGATACACTCTAGGGGAATGGGACCACGTATGTTAGTCGAGTGTGTAATATGGTCGGAGGCTATAAAGGAGTACCGCGAGTGGCTTTTGAATGAGAGAGAAGAAAACGTTATTGCTCTTTTAAATGATCACGTACAGCTATGTCAGATGAAAAAATGGGCTTTATGGAAAGATTATTCCACTAAGAGTGACTTTTAATCGCGTCTGAGAGTAAGTATGAACTTTGTCGGGTGGACAAAATGAATAACAAGTAAAATTCGGGTTGAAAAACAGACCGAAAAATTAATTAAAGAATTTAAGAAAAACAGGTGGACTATGATTGACCGATGGATTGGTAGACAGACAAAATAGAGTAGTAAATTAAAGGAGTTACGGAAAAGGAGGGTTCCGGTACTAATACAGGTGGGGCAGGGATACTAACCAAGGGGCACTGGGGCACTTCCTTCTATATGGCTGAGGTGAAAAACTCAAGGATCACTGGGGCAATACATACTCTAGCTGCTTCACTTTGTGAGCTGGATGGAATAATAATGAAGTGATAGATAGATAATTTGACAGTTGGGTAAGATTTAGATCAGAAGACAGAAAAAATGGTGGAATGATGGTCAGATGGCTTTATCGATTGGTGGATGGATGGTTTGAATGATAAATTGATTGATAGATCAATGCTCGGGTAGATGGAGAGAAAATCGATTGTCGTGATGGATTAAGAAAAACGGATGTACTTTTGTGGGTTCTGTGATTAAGGTATTTGTGAATTGTTTGAATCATTGACGGAAAAATTGGAAGGTAGATCTACCTCAGTGTCCATTGACTGATGGCAAATTAATGATCCAACTTACTGACGTATAGGTTCAAGAAAAATTTCAGCCAGGAGAATGACAAATCGTTTGCCAATTTAGAACTTAGTCTGAAGCACCCTTTTTGGTGGTATTTAGGTATTGGCACGAAGGAGAGTTGTATGCAAACTAAGTAAACGCCCATTAATGTGAAATAAGTCAAGGGTTAAAACACAATATTTCTTTTACGAAAATAACGGCCACCTTAAAAACATAACAGACTGTCTGAACTTCACGTAGCCTTTGGAGTTTTCCAAACGAATGCACACAGTCATACAAATTTTGGTGTAGATTTGAAAGATTTCTACTTATATGCTTTTCTAGTAAGAAGAAACATTAGTAATTATAATGTTAGTGGGATTAACCAGGGAGTTATTATTTCCCTGGTTTCACAAAAGCTGTCATGTGTAAATGTTTCAACTTTCTTTATGTAACTGTTTAATTTTACAAACATGGGAGGTAACGTAATAGTGTTTGCATAATTGTTAAGCCTTCGTTCATTATCTGTCTATTGCTAATTAGCACAACCAGCTGAAGACGTGTGGTAAAAATCAGTATTAAATATAAGTATAGATGGAACAGCTACAAGCATATTTAAAATTTAAACAGGGGAATTTTTAATTGAAATGCTACATCTAAAGTTCGCAAAAACACCACTAAATAATCACTACAACACTAGAGGTAACACAGAATACAAGAACATACCAAGGCACAAGAAAGCCATGTTTCATGACCCACTTACTAAGGTGGTTGACGGGTCATGCTATCTCATAGCCAAAATGTGGCGCTGTTCTATCCTAATTACTGCGTGCGCTTTGTCAGTTTGTGAATTACATTGTTTACTTATATTTCGTTCTCCTGATTTTTTATTTTCTTAATTTCCAGACGACGTATTCTGTTTCCACACCTTGCTTATTATATGGTTCGTTCTCCTCGAAGAATTGAGATAACTGAATTTATAACCACACCACGTAAAGAACAAATGTATGAAGCTTCATCATAAGATTTTAAAGTAGGTCGAATACACCATATCTCGTGGCAAATCAAACACCGTGTACATTGAGTAACGTTTAATTCACGGAAAAAATCGGGAATGAAAGATAAATTGTGTTCAGTATTCCTGCATTTTTTCCGCAAGTCATGAGTTCAAATTTTCTCGGTTACAGAAAAATTACTTTCACCTGATTTCAAAGAAGTGAATCTAAGTTAGTCGCTCTCAGGGAGTTGACCTTGATATTTACAATAAGAAGTTTCCACAGTTCTCTAACAGAGCGCCATTGAGGGTAAAGAGGAGAGCCAGTAGCTGCTTTAGTAAATTAAGAGGTATTGATTATACGAATGACTCTTAGAAGTTGAAACTTTACATAAGCTTTGCCACTTTCAAAAAGGAAAAAAAGAGTAAAAACTAGCACTTAAAATCGTCCTCGAGTAAACAATTGGTGACAGCCATTGCAAGTAGTTGCTCCGCTTAATCCCGCGCAAGCGAAAAGCATCGAGTTGCATGTATAGGCGCACGTGCAGTGAAAGCATAACCTTTATGTGTTATGGGTACAGGCAATTGAAGGATGCCCAGCGGCATCTTGTTTGAGACACGTCACTCATGTAAATAGCTGTAGTCAACAGCAATAATGGCGATATCAAAACTACTCATTCAGCGCATACAAATTTCGTTGCGATTTCCAGCTCTAGTCGCTACTCATAGCAGCTCCCACTACGTAAATAACTTTTTGACTGATGAACTTGCAGAAACAACTTTTCTTCTTCATGTAATTGTCATATAGTATAGTAAGCTTTTCATTACTAAGAGGGACGCCATCTTATTGTTTACAAGTTCACTTCCTTCCTATTGTCCTAGATTCCCAGGTCCCTTCCTGTTTCCTGTCACGTTTAATTCCCA
>WURT03091180.1:0-12709 GCA_009936505.3 Holothuria glaberrima | reverse complement strand
GAAGAATTCGGAGGCTTTTGAAGAGAGGTTGAGATAGAGTTCGTCACTTTTATTTTGAGACTTTTGAGAGAGAGAGAAAATGGAAACATTAAATAGTTTTTAAACCAAAACTAGTTTTTGAGTACAACACAGACAAATAGGAAAAAGACACCCATATATCCTGAAAGAAGATGAAAGCAAGAACATCAAGTTCTGCATTAGTGCTGGATGCTGTGTTAAGCATTTCATGAACTTCTTAATTGTGGTGTAATAGTTTGCTGTGTAGAGGGTGATGTTGTATAATGGCATTTACAACAGTCAATGATAATATTATTGGATGCTTTTCTGTCCTTTGCAATGCATAACAAGACTAACTTGTTTGTGTAATGTTAGATCTTGAAAGAAGTAACAGGAATTAAATGCATAGCCTACATGTGGTAATACTAGGTCAGTAAGAAAAGACTTGTAAACTAAAGGCTTCAATATCTTTGCTAAGAAATGGATATTATACAACAATATAAAGTTTCACAATGCTAGCGGCCTCTTGCTTCTAATTTGAAATGTGTGCCTTTCCTTGTACAACAAGCAATATGCAGTACTGTCTTTATCATATGCAGCTTCAAATATTTTTAGAAATGTTGCCTAGCTTAGGACGTTTCGTATTGTTCTCTTCAGTAAAGTAACAATTCCTTCGTTTTTGATGTATTTGAAACAGTTTTGCACAGAAATTGTTCATTGTTTTCACAAACAATCGTTATATCTTATCAAAAGGTTAGAATCAGTACATGTTTCAATACGTTAGAGAGACAGGCAAAGGAGTTGATTGAAATCAGTTACTCTTACTAGTTTTTACTTACTACTTACTCTACTACCAGAGCTTACTATGGTATTAATGTGGGGTGTTTGAGTTAAAAACTTTTCTAACTTTCATAAGCTCGAGAGAACTGAAAACGTAAATGTTATCACTATTGCTGTTAAAATTAAAACGAATTGAAATTAACTTTCTTGAAAAGAGGAGTATGATATGATGTTTCAATACAAGTAGCGCATCAACTTCCTAAAATTAGACAGATTGAACAGAGAAAAGCTAAGTCCTAACAAGTAAATTTACCTCAGCTCCTTGTACACTTTCTGGGTTCTCCCACCTTGACTCTCCTGTTACAGAATTATGGTAGTAAATTCGACCACCAGGTGCCCTGTGCTTAGTCCAAGGTGCCTTTGTGTAAAGAAACGGAAATAATGAAAGCGAAAGTGCAATTTCATGACAGTCATGAATGATAAAAACCATTCGAGTACTGTGATTAATTAGGCAACATTTTATCGTTGCTGGCTTTCAACATGAAGTATTACTATTTCAACGTTTGGAAATGACTGGTTCCTTCAACGGAATGACATATGTCTGAAGCACATGTTTCAGTGACCGGTCAGCTTTCCAACTCTGAGTAAACTTATCTTCACTGCATTCTATTTTGAGAGAGGGGTGGGTGGTAAATTGTTTGCCTAAAGTATACCCTGGCTGTAAGGAAAACTTCCAAAGTGAGGGAAACCCATTTCACAGACTTGTAACTTTAATAAGAATTCTCACATTGCAGGAATCGCCCTTACTAAAAAAGTTTCATGTTTGTTGTTTCAAGACCATTGCAAAGGCTGACCTCCACTGTATACTATCTTTGAGTGAGGGGGGGGGGGACGAACATTGTTTGCTTTTAATACACCCTAGCTGTCTAGCAATGGAACTTCCAAATTATGAGAATCAACTTAACATACTTGTAACTTAAAAAAAAACCTCACAATGCAGGAATCACTCTTATTAAAAAAAATGTTTCCTTTCTGTGCTTTCATGACCATGCATTTTCAATGCCTCCACTGTGTATTATTTGGAAAGGGTTGTAATGTGTTTGCTAGAAATACACCCTGGCTGTCTAGAAGTGGAACTTCCAAACAATGGAAATCAACATAGTTGTAACTAAAAGAATCTCACAACAGAGTAATTACTCTTATTAAAAAGATCCATTTTTGTTTTTGCATGACCATTTACAATGCACTGATATGCAAACAATGCAAATATTGTTTTTATAAAATGTGACATTTGAAGTCTGAACTTTGACCTATGACTTCATCACTTAAACATAAATTTTTGTGATCAGATACCTATCAATCAAGCCTGAATTTGATAGGATTTGCAATTTAGAAGGAGATCACGACATCCTATTTCATTAAACTGTCAAATTTGACCTTTGAACTGTACTTTAACCTTATCTTATGGTTTATCATATGGTTTAATGACTTCTTCCAATCATACTGACAAGTAAATAGCCAATTTTTAGCTTATCTGACTGATGACATCTGACTTTCGACCTATGATATCATCAATTACATATTCACGAGTTTTCATATTTAGGTACCTACTTACAAACTTTAATTTGATCTGAGCACGCTTTAAATGGAGTTCTTACAGTGGTGAGTTCTTAAAACACTTTTCGGTCACACACATACACATGCACACTCCTAGGTTTTGTTTTTATTCATGGTTGCCTATTCTTCACTGAGTGTGTATTAATTGAAATGGCAAGTACATGTTCGCAAATCGAGCTATTTTTTTGAGAACCATTTCTCTTGTTCCACATGATCCTATTTTACCATAGTTTACACGGATTCAAACAAAAGTACAATCTTGCTAAAGTAATATCACGACACCAACAAATTAATGCTTTTATAGCTTACTTTGAGCAATATCATATCCAAACTTAAGGGCTGTAAGCAAGTCCACCTAACCCAATTCCGGGCCAATTCCGATTCCAGTGACCACCACTCCGGGCGAATTGGGAGTCCAGTACCCTCCAATTTCATGCCAATACCGATTCCAGGTTTCCCATTTCCGGGCCAATTTCAAGTCCGACCATTTGACGATGTAGCGTCTTATACAAATGCTTTTTGTACTGTTTACAATTACATCTATGATGACAACGGGCACTTTTCAGGAGTCAATTTCATACTCTTCCTAATCCTGTAATTCAGTTGACTCTATTTGACCATTTACTTTGTTAAATTTTGCACCAATAATAATGTTGCCTCGGGACCAGTGTTCGCATAAAGATGTGGGATTGCACGATTCCCGCAGCTGTTCTCAAATCCCCCACCAAATAAAATGCAAGAGGGGAATTCCCTTCGTCTGTTTTTCCAATGACCAAATTAAATATACCAGGATCTGGTGCTTATTTACTTCTGCTCAGGCTACGCCACACAAAACTCGGAGCAAACCAATCAACTCCGATAGCTGAACAAACCGAACTCTACAAAGGTGACCATTTATGTGATTGGTTCAGAAAATTTATCCAATTATCTCGCAACTCTTGTGCACCCCCAGTATTAACATAGAACCAGAAAGGAAAACATTGCACAGATAAGATGATGCAATAAATAATGCATGTACGCACGCACTATATATCTCTACGAAAATATCTGTTCGATACCGTGGAGCTAGATTGTACCCTTCCTTGAGTCGACTATGAAGTCTGAGTTCGGACTCGGATGTTACAGCCCTGGCAAACTGTAACTTAGATAATATGTGCATGATTGCAACTCAATAGCACTTAGCAAAGGACTGCAGAAAAGCTATTAAGAATTACATCAGTGAGAAAGAAAACCTAGTCTTAACATTTAATGGCCATCAAATCTTTAAGCAACCTTTTGTTGTCTTTGTTTTCATTAGAAGATGTCCATAAGTCAACCTTGATCATATGTAACTAAAAACACCATATAACTTAAGGTAGGTGCAAATGTTATACAGCATAGCTTGCTCTTGATACTCATACCTTGGGCACTTTCCCCTCTTCTTCCGTCATTCGTAACGTTTGCATTTCCTCCTCCAGTTTCTTTACATCTTCTTTAGAATATGAGTGTGCTTTAAGTGAAGGCAGAAACAATTACACAAATTCACAATGAGAGGATACAAAACAAGTAAAGGGTATTACGTAAATTAGTAGTTTTAGCGTGGTGAATGCTTGCAATGTCGGTATATACAAATACAACTATTCATTACATTTGTGAACTGATGTAACTAGTAGCTGTATTCAATACACATGTAAAGCATGCTACAAACAAGACATTTATGTTATTGTGGCAGGGAAAACCAGACAAAACTCTTCTTCCACCAGATTGTAGCCCATGAGTGAAAATTGAACATTCATTTTAGTGAGAGAACCATATAAAACAGCACAACACTGTTCACAGCTAAGAAAAGTACTTTAGAAGAAATAGGACACGGGCTTGAACATGCAAACCAAAGAGCAATATCAAACCCTTCAATAACCCAGCAGGCAACTTTAAAACAGATTAAATGGAAACTTATGCACTAACATACATTTTCTTTTGATATGTGAACTGAAAAAAAGAAGTTGAAAATGTGCATATACAGGTACTACTGCTCTTTCCCACACTTATGTAATTTTGTGTATGAAGGTTTTATCATACGAGTACTGTAGTATACATTATAATACTCTCAAGTTGTTGCTAGTTGATATGAAAGATGTAGGAAATATTAATACCACACCCAACCCAAACTTCCAACTTTATGCTTTGTATTGACAAGAGGCATTTTAAGGAGAAACAAAAGGTTTTCGCACACATTGGTCACAAATGTATGTTTAGTGTATATAAAACTCCCCATTTCACCCTATAATTTACAAGACATGCATCGACAGTACTTTTTGCAAGCTGCTAGCATTAGAAATTCTTGTACGTTTGACTAGACCGTTACGCAGTTACAGTTGATGAAATATTTCATAGTACCAAGTAGATCCACAGACCTGCAAGTGATATTAATTCAGTTATCATACGTAGGTTCCATGTGTGCCACGCGGTGACATCGCCAAATTGCAAGCCCTGGTGTCTTAAAATTCGCAAGAGGGGCATTGCTTTCCTGAATCCTCCCTTTGTTGGAGCCAATTAGCAACCCACCATGGTCATACAAAAGTGGTACCTCCAAAAGGACTGTACTGTAAGCAGGCATTCTTGCACAAAATTTTTATAACTATAGTACTTAATACCAGAATTTTCTACTCACTTCTCGGGTGTACCAAGGGTGGTCACGCGGACACAACCACCCTTTTTCATCTATATTGCTGAAAAACATGAACGAAGTATTTTTTAAGTATAACTTTAAGACAACCAAACCCCACTTAATCACATCCAAGGGATTCTTTTTCAAACTTTAACCCGGCTAGCCCCGTATCGAAAGCTGTATAGATGTACCTAAAGTAGTCTAATGTGTTGGCACTCTGTGACTGGCATACCAGGACGATATTCCTTCTGATATCAATTCCTGTTGGGCGGAATGAGTCAATTTATTAATATGAAAAGACCAGTGAAAATCTCAATATGTTCCATTGTTCCCACTTACATCCGCCCAAATTCTTTAGTCGTTAGCGCAAAATTGATAGCAAAAATTGTTAATTGCATACGCTCTTAATTTTTTTGTGATCTGCTAGTGTTCATCTAATGGGATTATGTAATAGTTAAATGCTTCGTTCTTTATGTCACTATGCTGTAAGTATCTCAGTTCCTCCGGGGGCTTCTGCCTCCCTACACTGAAGCACTGTCTCTGGACCCAATCAGAGCCATATTGGCCAAAACACCTGAATGGTGCACTTTGTATCACTATGTCGGATCCAGCAAGGCTGTGACTTTAATGTTAATGAGCCCTTCAGCGGAATATTGTTTCCCAATTTTCCCCATGCCCTTGAGCCCCTCTCAAAAAGTCTTGTGACGCCACCAGTGTAATGGAAATAGTACTTCCAAAATTGTCACTACAGTACTGTCTTGAAAGAACCCTAAGTATAATTGCGAAAGATTAACTTCATGTTTACATGATTGAAATTACACCTATTTCTTACACCTGGTCTTTCTGAATATTTCTGCGACATCGCGACAAAATGGATTAGTTCTCAACTCATCAAATGCCTCTATTAATCTGTCAACACTGTTTGGTTGTATAATGCCTTTTGCCTCAAGAGCATTCAGGAGATGTTCAGAGGGTTTGTCACGACTCAGGATGGCATCTGTTTGGTCCTTGGGTATCTTAAAGAAGTTTGCCAGCTTTTTACATTTATCTGTCGGAAGAGTTGATTCCAGCTTCTCTTTAAAGTGACTGTAGGTAAATACCTCAGCCTGCAAGAGAGAAGGGCAAGCATGGTAAGATATACATACACTTTTAGCATCAAACAATTTCAGTAAAAACAATTATATTGACAATTCTTTGACCAGCTACTTCAAATATAGCAGACTAGTTTATGGACACATAAAACTGCATCTAATAATGACCAGCGTGTATTCTGACATGTCAGCTACTCTTCATCTTCTGCATGTGTATGTACTACACACGAATTACATTACTGTGTGTCATTCAAATACTGCTAAGTTGGGTTTTTTGGCAACCAGCAGTGATAAACAATGAAGATAGAGAGAGGTACATATGGCATCAACAAGTAAGTATGCAACCCATACACCTATGGGATGACTTCCAATGGGAAAGGGAGGGGGTCTGCAATACTTCTACCACAAGTTAATGCCTGTGTCCCCCCAAAAAGCATGAATGTTCCAGCACTGACATCACCCCCACCCCTCATACCGCTATGTATGTCACCTTATTGTTATCTCTACAAGTATGCAAAGGAATACTGTATATGTGCTTTTACTATCTAAGGAAAAATGCAGTCACCCCAACTAAAATTTGTATACCTCACCAAATACCTTAATCCTGGTGGCTGTTTTTGCTCATATGACAATATTTTGGTCGTGGAATTTTTTAAAGTTTTACCCCTTGCTTTACCTTCTGTTTACAATACTAATCTTCAAAAAAAATCACGAAGGTACTAATCGTTAAACAAATATGGAGAGATTTGCAAAGTAGTACCTGACTTCAAAACAAATTTGACTAGAATGCTTATTCTTTTTACGAATAAGCCAATTAGGCACCAGTTGACTATTTTAGGGGCACCCATGGTTATGGATGCTTTCAAGTAGAAGGCAGGGGAAGGTCACAACCTGTAGTAAAACTTTTTTTTACTTTTACGCAAATCCTATATCTGACAAAGTTGCACGTACTTACTTCTTCAACCAGTACTTGAGCAAGCTACATATGATGTATATTTGTATGTATACTATGCTGTGCACAACATACATACTGTTCTGTGCATTATTCTTGACGAGTGTGGTGCACACTCATATCATCATGTGGATAATAGTGCAGTCCGGTATCCGCGTGCAAAAGGCCCATTGATCATAATGGGTGAGTAGGCATACTTGAGTACGTAGTTGTCAGAAGGATGTATGTTTTCAGTACACACATTCAGATTTTCTGCACAAATTGAAGAGTCGAGGGAGTTCAAGTCTGACAACAACTAGTTACCAGTGGGATTGAATGAACAGTCTAACATAATGTTGAATAAGTTGTGCATAACATTAGGGCATGAAGCCTGGCTTACGTTTAAGACTTCAGTTGGGAACATGAAGCAAGCTGTTTATGTTACGCTTAGAAGATCAGGAGGCTAAAAAAACTTCTATGTTAAGCCTATTTTGTGTTATGTATAATCTTTTGATGGAAAGTTGGTGGCACATTTTAAAAAGAAATACCAGTTTAGAGCTCGGCAGCTATGCTAGTCTTATCTAGGCTAGGCCCCTAGTCCAAATATCTCAACTTACAAAATTCCGTTTTTTGAGTCAAAATACCGTTTTGGGGTCTCAGAATTCCGTTTTATAGTTTAAAAGGTTGGCTGCTCTGTACAAGGAGTGACCACTGTTACTCTTTAATTTTTCTTGACCATTCTCACACATGACATAAAATTGTTCTAGTATTTAATAATAACAATAAATGTGATAAAACTGATGACATAGAAATATTTCTATTAGAGAAAATGTACCAAAACTGAAGGAAGCAGTTTAAAAAAAAAACAGAAAGAAACTGATACATAATCCCATGCATATATACGTATGCATACTCTAAGGTAAGGTTACTGTAACTTTCTTTCAGATGAGCAGTAGACTGCATATTCCTATTACAGAAATTGTACCAAAATGAAGGAAGTAATTTTTCAAAGAAAAACAAAAGAAAGGGATTGACTTCTACACCACCCATGCATATATACATATATATACATATATATATATATATATATATACTCTAAGGTATCTAGCTCTATTAACAACTGGTGACTGCAGTTTAATCTTAGTACTGAAAGGCTACTACTATGTAGGCTTTCTTTCAGATGAGCAGTAGACTGAAGGGGGAGAGGATAGAAGCATAGGCAGACATCCCAGGGGGGATAGGGAGGTCTCATTCCCCGACGTTTTTGCAAATGCTCCCATTAACTTTTATTTTTTCACCCACTAATCCCTCCCCCCCCCCTCCATCTTTTCACTCAAATTTCCGCTACTGAATGGAAATTAACCATACGGTTGGCAGAATCTGTTATTATCCGGGATTAAATAACTTCCCCTTTAAGCATTAACGTTCTTTCATGTTACATTTGGCATGATATCAGCAACAGCAGAAATATGACACAACTGGCCATGGACAGTTTATGGATAGTCCTGCTGCCTATATAGTTTCCTAGAACTACAGTACGAACTAAATTACTTGTATTCAAGTTGTGATGTCTTATACTGTACTGTAAGATATTGGGCCAGTCGTATATATTAACAAAGACTTGGTACAGGATCTTGGGGTGTAGTTCCAAACGAAATCACGCAAAAAGGTGAAGACAGTTTTTGTCGATTCAAGATGATTCTTTCAATGATTGAGTTTCATTCCCCAAAAAGCGATTAGATTTGATAAATGGCGGCCATGTTATTATATAAATCAGGTATATTCAACGACTACATGTTTCGTCTGAGATGTCTAGAACACGAGTAACGTGAGAATACAGAAATTACGACCAAGGGCAGGAAGTCTACTATTGTGGGATAGGCTGCTGACATACTACACGACAGTTAACTGCATAAACATGGATAAAAAATGACAGTGATACCCATTGACATGCCAAATTCAAGTGTACTAGCAAATGGTTCTTGTTATAAATGTCATTTTTGGCTGAATGAATAAAGGCATATATAGCCACTCGAAACCATGATGACATGAGGTTCGGGGCTGAATCCCAGTTGGGTTAAACTGAAGAAATTTGCTTTTGCATCTAACAGTAATCTACAGTTTTCATATCTGAACTACCCATCAGGACGGAGAAAAATGTGTTCAGATGGTAAAAGCCACCTCTTGAATTGCAATTAGTAAATCATTAGCTACATAGACTACAATACCTCTACATGTCATTTACGATTTCCTACACCGTCCTCACACAACTGTCTGATTTATGCTGTGTACCAGGTCTGCAAGAAAGCATCATTCTGACTACATCACAAACACATGCAGGCCTACGTTCTTTAATAGATACAGTAAATCTTGTAATGATGACAACAAGGCAGATTGAAGGTGATATGGTATATGGGTATTATTGAACAGTGTGTACGTTAGTATTACGGTAAACGAGTAGAGTTGCCAAGAAAATAGAAGGAAACAGCATTTCATTCAGTTCTTTCGTTCTATTGCTCGTTCTACTACATGAAACACGGTACACAGTTCCGGATGATACTAAAGATGTTACAGCTTTTAATTAACACTGCAGTAGCAATAGCTAGCTGACAGGGACAAGACTTCTGTCTAGAAAGAAGACTAAAACTCAACTCCCCTCCCCCAACTTAATATAACACGCTTCCTGCCTTGTCCAGGGAAAGCACGTGGCTTAACTTAATGAATATATATGGCGTAAAACAATGCTCTCCATGTGTGTATAAGCGCATACCTCCGAACAACCAGCAGAGAGGTCTGGGAACCAACTTGATACTACCGCCCCAGGCACTGGCGGATGTCCAGTGACTGTCACACGATGGAACCTTACAACTAACAGGGAGGTCTTCACAACATACGACGGAAACTCCTCTTACATAATACTCCCCCCTGCAGCTAGAAATGTCCACATTTCTCAAGCAACCGTGTTGGATGCAAAGAGAAAAAAGAAAGCAATGTATTGGTTACTTACAAAATACAAGGAGCAAAAGTGAAAATAACGATGGCAAGGTGTACTACGTACACCATCGATTTCTAAAATAAGGACCTCGATAGTTGCCCATGCGAAAGAAATAAAGCAAAAAGGAAAAAGGTGAAGAAAAAAATATTGTGCACGTAATGGAAAACACAATACAAGCTCTACATACAGACGTAATGCAATCACATGGCAGCATAATCAGATATTGGTATATGACAGAGGAATGACAGAGAAGAAATCGTGATACAACAGTGCAGTGCATTACTCAAACAATAAAACAACACAGTAAGCATTACTCAATACAATTCAACACAGTAGCAAGTTCAGTTTGTAACAAAGTCTGAATTAAAATACTTCCTATTTGGAATATGCTTCCTACCATGGCGGGATGTTGACCCTGGAGGGGTGGGAAAAGTGGGGTGACTTCCGTTGACGAGGCAATGGTAATCGGCTGAACCTGTTGTGGTGTCAGCGGGAGTGACCCAGATAACGCACTATACTAAGGCCCTACAGAAAAAATTCCCTTCAGATTGAGTCAAGTCCGACTGGGTGGACTCAGGCATCACTGGCCCTAAATCCTGCTGCCGGTAGGGTTTCAGGCGGTTGTAATGAAGTACTTGAGGATTTGCTCCGGGACCCCTGCGGATGACTTGGTAAGTGATCCCATCATTTAGGGACTCGGGGACAGTGAAAGGTCCTATCCATTTGGGAGCCAATTTTTTCCTGCTTTGCGTAGCATTAGTAACCCAAATTAAATCACCTGGTTGGTATGGTTCAAATCGAGAGTTACGGTCATGGTAATAAGACTGATTGCCTTGCGCCTGCTGGATATTATTCCTGACAATTTTGAAGGCATGACAAAATCGTTAATAAATAAGATTTGCATACATACTTGGTGTAGTAATACAAGGATTGTCACAAGAGATAGAAAGAGTAAGTGGTAAGTTCGGTTCACGCCCATGGACTAGGTAAAATGGCGAGAAACCTGTACTAGAGTTCACCTTTGAGTTATAAGCTAATTCTGTGCACTACAGGAGTCTGTCCCATTCTTCATTTGTATCCTGAACAAATCTGGCTAATTGGTCCTTTAACGTACGGTTCATACGCTCTTCCAGCCCATCTGATTGAGGGTGATATGGGGTGGTGCGAGACTTAGAAATACCTAAAAGCTTACATAACGATTGAAAACGTGGGATTCAAATTGACCCCCTTGGTCAGAATGAATGGACAAAGGTATATGTTGACGTAGAAATTGGTCAAACAAAATCTGAGCCACTGTATCAGCCTTCTGGTCTGACATGACATAACAGTTCACATACTTCGTAAAATAGTCGGTAATGACGAGCAAATAGCGATGACCTTGGCTAGTGATAGGTAATTCAGTTATATCAAAGGCAATACGATGCAATGGTAATAAACTCATAGTAGAAGTACCTAGAGGGGCTTTAAGTTTGGGAACAGGATTTCGACGAGATTCAGAAACGTATAAATATCTCTTGACATGAAAAGCCAAAAGCAGATAGACTGAGCCCGTTTTAGCGTTCTGTCGCTACCAAAATGCCGAGACAAAGCGTTGCCATGCAATGCCTGGAGGGTAACGGGAATTAAAGATTTAGGAATAACTTGCAAATCTCTTTTCCAGGGTATTCCCACACACACTTTTCTGACACAGAACGTCATTATTCAGAACAAGGGATGGTAATTCTCTCCATAATTTATGTAAGATGACCCATTGCGAATTGATCGAAAAGTAGGGTAAACGTTTGCTTTCCGCCATGACATAACAAGAACCACATCGTTATCATCCAATTGAGCCTGACGGATATCATTGTATGTAACAAAAGAATCTAAACATTCTATCACTTTGTGAAAGGCTCTGGCTCGCAGTCAACGAGCTTGACTCACTGGGAGTATCATTGATAGGTGATGTGGAAGTTTCAGTTACACAATTAACAGGTTCTAGTACAATAGGTGAAGAGGAAGTCCCTACATGGCCATTGTATTGACCGCTATTATTTGTGGTGTCTCTTAATGCGGCTACTTTGGTTTCATTTACAGAGGCTATAATATCCTCATCTAATGTCTCAGTTTGGGTACCTATCGTCACACTGACTGAAACAGGAACAGGAGCTCGTGACAAGGCATCTGCACTGGCATGTGCCGAACCTTCTCTATGCTCAATAGTCCAGTCTAAAGGATCTTATTCTAAGGCCCAACGGCTTCGGCGACCAGTACGGTCATTATCAATAGGACGTTTGCGTAGTCCGACCAATGGTTTGTGATCGGTTACAATGCTAAATGGTTGACTACTCAAGTAGTGTTTAAAATGGCGTATGGCCCATACAATGGCCCACAACTCACAGTCATAAGTACTCCACTTAATTTCATTACTAGTTAATACACGACTGGCATATGAAATAACATGTTCCTTACCGTTATGACTTTGGGCGAGTACCGCCCCTATAGCTACAGTACTGAGAAGCATCCATATATAGAACCAGAAAGACCAAAGGCTTAGTGATTCCTTGCCTGGGGGAGAGGGTAGCTTTGTTACAACAAGGTTCATCCCTCAAATTTATACTTCTTGACTACATCATTTTAGGATGTGTTCACAATAGACCCCTGCATCTTGA
>WURT03091169.1:0-12709 GCA_009936505.3 Holothuria glaberrima | reverse complement strand
AATTTTGCATGAATTTAATGATCCATCAAAGAACATTTTCGTCCCATGTTCACCTTTGGACCAGCATTGAAGTAACTGCTGAATGTGGTATTACTTTTTGATTTGCAGAAAACAGTGGTCCTCCTAATGTAGATCAGTATGAAGTCCTTATTGGCAACCGTGAGTGGATGCACCGTAATGGACTGACAGTTTCTGATGAAGTAGATGGCATTATGCAAGTGGAAGAGCAGAGAGGTCAGACAGCAGTAATAGTAGCTGTCAATGGTAGGTTGATTCCTCTTTATTGTCATGACAGCAGTAATAGTAGCTGTCAATGGTAGGTTGATTCCTCCTTATTGTCATAACAGTAGCTGTGATTAGCAGGTTGTGTAGCTGTGATTGGCAGGTTGATTCTTCTTTATTATCAGACAGCAGTAATTGTAGCTGTCAATGGTAGGTTGATTCCTCTTTATTTTTGGTCTTTCTTTTAAAGGGAAAAATACAGTTATCACAGATTGAATTAGTATGCCTGAGTATCCTGATTCGTGAGTGGACCTTTTAAGTCATGTGATGATAATTTTGTTACTGAAGTTTTAAATATATGCAAAATAACACTGTTCTTTATTTTTGGGATGCCACATTTATGTTCTTAAACATTAAGAAAGATACTACAGAAGAGATAAAATGAGATGTGTAATATTTAGCTTTTGTGTCAAAGTAAGTTTGGGCGACTGCTTCAAATCCTTTTAAAGATGACAGTACAATGTATTGCTATCCATCGTCAAAGGGCCTTTGACCCAAGCATGTATACGGTGGGGCTTGGGGGTGGATAGAGGCTTTCAGCACTGTTTGTCAATAAAATGTTTGGTAAATGTTATTGCTTTGAAAATTGTTACCACTCCCCTACACCCTCCTATCCCTTCCACCCCGCCCCAGCCATCCTGGGCCATGCTTTTGATTGCCCATGGTAAAGAAATTAACCATGATGGTATCAATGAAGTTTGGCAAAGGGTAGGTTCTCTTCATTATGAAAGGGGATACTGTAGGAACGAATACTGCTAAGATAGTTATTTCTTTAATTTCTCATCATTTCTGCAGGTGTGCTGGCATCTGTAATTTCAGTCGCTGATACTATCAAAACTGATGCTGCTTCAGCAATTTACTCTTTGAAACAGAAGAGTCTCAATGTGGTGTTACTAACGGGGGATAATACAAAAACTGCACAAGCAATTGCAGGACAGGTAATTTGAAAAACTTATGGCTGTAGATGTAGCCAGACAAATGACATTGGAGTGTTATTGCAAATGTTTAAATGGGATATGGCATCCCCCACACCAGGCAGTTGCTAGCAATTCTCTGCCCAAACATATTTAGTAATAGCCCTAGAGTTCTAAATACAGTTGATAACTGTACTTTGACATTCATTCAACCAATACTACTCCACTATGGTTGGTCAAGAATGACTTGTACACTCAGTTGTGTTCCCAACTAAGCTCACACATGCTGTGTTTGTCAATATTGCCTCAAATAATTTAAACTCAGTGCAGGCTGCAGTGGCTCTGTCTTAGAGCTGTACTAGACAGGAGGTTTGGTTTAAATTGGAGGAGGGGCTAGAAGTTAACATAGAAGGGAGAATAGTTGTCTGGAGTGAGATTAGAGAACCTTGAAGTGATCCAAGTAAAGGTGCTAATGTTGTGACGAACTTGTTAAAATTACAGTGAAGTACAGATGTTGAAGAAGACCAGGTAGCACTACAATGTAGAGTGTTGGTGATGTTGTAGCATGCCCCAATTTGCACAGTATTATATATCTGTAGTTGCAGTAGTATATATTAGACAACATGATAAAATGACTGCGTATGCATCTCCAGTAATACTATTGCATTGCCATGTGATTATAGATACTTCACTAGGCCAGGCAGTATCACAATGTGACTGTAAATGCTGTAGGCGGCCACAAGAATCACAGTTTAATGTAACTATAGATGCTGTAGCAAGCCAGGTGACACTACAAATTTGGTTATGCAGCAGGCCATAAACATGACAATGGTGCAGCAGGAAGTTAACTTTTCAATTCAGCCATAGCTCTTTCTTTCTTGATACAAGTTGCATTCCATTGAGTTGTAGACAACTTTGTAAAGATGGGTGACATTGGGATTTACATAATTGTTCCAGCCCAACTTGAATGTCTTGAAATTCTCTTCTTGATGTTGTAAGAGAGGGGTGGGTATTGAAAAAGTAAAAAAAGAAAGTGTGTTTGCATGTGTTTGTGGTCACTAAGCTATGCAGTATCCTATGTAACAAAAACCAACTTCTCTCATGCTTTTTTGGTCAATATCCATCAGATAAACTGCCACTCCTCCCGTCTTTTTTTGGTCAATATCCATCAGATAAATTGCCACTCCTCCCATCTTTTTCGGGGTCAATATCCATCAGATAAATTGCCACTCCTCCCATCTTTTTTGGTCAATATCCATCAGATAAATTGCCAATCCCATCTTTTTTTGGTCAATATCCATCAGATAAATTGCCACTCCTCCCATCTTTTTTGGTCAATATCCATCAGATAAATTGCCACTCCCATCTTTTTTTGGTCAATATCCATCAGATAAATTGCCACTCCTCCCATCTTTTTTGGGTCAATATCCATCAGATAAATTGCCACTCCTCCCATCTTTTTTGGGTCAATATCCATCAGATAAATTGCCACTCCCATCTTTTTTTGGGTCAATATCCATCAGATAAATTGGCACTCCTCCCATCTTTTTTGGGTCAATATCCATCAGATAAATTGCCACTCCTCCCATCTTTTTTTGGTCAATATCTATCAGATAAATTGCCACTCCTCCCATCTTTTTTTGGTCAATATCCATCAGATAAATTGCCACTCCTCCCATCTTTTGTTGGTCAATATCCATCAGATAAATTGCCACTCCTCCCATCTTTTTTTGGTCAATATCCATCAGATAAATTGCCACTCCTCCCATCTTCTCTGGTTTCAGGTTGGTATTGGACGAATTTATGCAGAAGTTCTTCCGCAACACAAAGTGGACAAGATCAGAGAAATCCAGTCACAAGGGGAGGTGGTTGCCATGGTTGGTGATGGTGTCAACGATTCCCCAGCTTTAGCGCAAGCAGATATTGGTATTGCCATTGGTACTGGTACTGATGTCGCTGTTGAGGCTGCTTCAGTGGTACTTATAAATGTAAGGTTTTAATTCATTAGTCATGTCCAGTTTACATGTATAGTGTCATTACATAATACAGGAATTCATTACCATAGTCCTGGAAAACTCCCCCCTTCCCTGAAAATCCCCCTGACAACTCTGCCTGGATGGTTAGCCCCTGGACAGTTTCCCTTCCAACATTTTCACCTGGATCAGTTCCAAATCCTTATGGTGGGGGAAATTGTCTGAGGAGTAAATATCACATGTCAGAGTTGTGTGGGTGGGAACTGTTGGAAAGGGGGGATTGTCCCCACTGGGATTTGTCTGGAGGAAATGGTCAGGGTGGGAATTTTCCGAGGGGAGGAGGAGTTTTCTGGTCACGCATCACCATCGCTTTTTTGAATCCTGCTAGTAACCATGTTAATTGTTTAAGTATTAATTTTGGCCTCACCATTTTCCAGAAATAACGTGCTACTATTACTCCTACTGTTACTGTGTCTACATCCATCGCCATTGCTATCTTCATTGCCATGGACATTACCATCATAATCATTTATTATCTCTATTGATATCATCATCACTTCAACTATACTATTGCTTTTGATAGTATTACTCTCTTTAATGATACTCCAAACACACCCTGTTACTATTACTACAGTAATATTATCACTATAACTATATTATTGTAATTGTTAGTATTACTTTTTTAATGGTATAAGTATAAACATACCCTGTTACTATTGCTACATTACTCTTTCTCTCATTGCCTGTCATTGTCACTGTTACTCTCTCCCCACTGTTATAGCCACTTTAATTAATGTCACTATTTTACTGGTACTAATTCAAGCATGTCATACTACTATCATTACCACAATCACTATTTTTTACATAAGTCAGATTATCAAGTATTACCTGCAAGGTATTTTGACCCAAATCAAACACACAGGATCAGTATTTCTGTGAAGTAGAAACTGGGAAAAGTCAGGAAATTTTTTTTATGGTGGTAAAGGTCATTGAATTTGGGTGGTTTTTGTGAAAAAATGCCCTAAATAGTTTGGCAAATTAAGACCTTGAACTTTCTGTACTTGAGATTATGTTGCAACACCCATACACAGTTTGTAAATGTGTAAAACAAGTATGTTTTATCCAGTGTACATTCTTCAGACTTAAAATTGGTGATGATGCTTTTAAAAAGCCTTGATTTCAAATATGCTTGAAGTGTGAGAACCTTACAACATGTCTTAAGATCATGCCATTGTTTTTGTGATTATCACATTCCCTTTCAATGAAATAATATCAATATTTTTCATACTTGAAATTCCTTTTTTCACCCTTTTGTTTTGCTTTTGCTGATAGAATAAATTGCATGACGTTGTGTCAGCTATAGATTTGTCGCACAAGACAGTTCAAAGGATTCGTCTAAATCTCTTCTTTGCTTTGATTTACAATGCAGTCGCCATTCCTATTGCTGCAGGTAAGTTTAAGTGGTGTTCTGAAATGTCTCCCTCTATTTCAACTGATCATTTATCAGTTGACTTAAAATCATTTGAGTGAGTTTACAGTGGATTTGCTCCTTCCAAGGTGGCATAAGGTAACATCTTGAAGACACCCCTTCTTGGGGGTTGGTTGGCCCCCCCCCCTCCGCCAATAAAAACTCCGTGGTAATTTAATTTCTTTGTTCATCTCTGTGTCTGTCCAAAATTGTTTTTATCTGAGAAGTTTTAAATTGAAAATTTCTAGTTTTAAGTCATATGTTTAATCCTCATGTATCCGTTTATTAATTCCATATGTAAAATGTAACCATAAAGAGGCAGTGAGAAGATGTACTAGTTTAAATTTGAAAGGAAACTTAAGTCAGCCAGTCTGACGGTTGCTGATTTTTATCAATAGCTGGGTCAAAATTATGTGGTTTTTACAGTTAAGAATAAAAAATCTTCTCCCTGTTGTAAGTACAATACCAAACCAAATGTATCAAAATTTTTAACAAAGCTTTGATGTGATTGGTGACCTTTAATGGGTTAACCACTACTCTATCAGATTCAATAATGTGAGCTCAGTGGGGCAATATTCCCTTCACTAAAAGATAGAAAGACATTTACATGCTATCATATAGTGCAATGTTTATGTTCTACATTCAGTGATCATGTTCATGCAGTTCACAGTGTATGGAAAAAGACTCCCCCAGCTCGACCCCATACCTATCTGCATGGGCAGCAATCCCAGGGGGGCATGTCCCCCCAGTATTTGAGGAATCGCCTATTGACTTTGATTTTTCACTGTAAATTATTTGAGAATGGGACCATGTACCCCCCCCCTCGCCAGTGTTGATAACAATCCACCGCCACATGCTTATATGTATAGTCATGTTGACATTCTCCATTAAAAGGTGTAGTTAAATGGCCGTCAAGCAGTTTGTGCAGTCACTGCAAATTTATTTCAGCATAGCAGTTACTCCAGTAACAACAAGTAACCTACCTTGATGATTCAAATCATAAAGTGATATACCCAGGAATTCCTCAGTGTTGGGCACATTGATTCCATGCTGTGGGTGAGGTCTGGGAGATAATGTATGATTGCCTCTACCAAGAAAAAGTACTGTGCTGGCCAGGGTTCACAACTTTTTAATTAGTGCGGGACAGAGATTTTTAGTGCCAACTGGACCACCTGCTGCTATCCAGTGCTGGAAGTGTGCATGGGCATATCACTGTCATGTACAGAAGATACAACAGTGTTAGTTATCCAGTATCCAAGTTAAAGAATTTGTGAACAAACAAAATTTCCAGAAGAGTGAAAAAAATTTGAATTATTTTATGGGGTCTGGGCCCTTTTTCATAAAAAAGTTTGCTCAATTTTAAGTTTGATTTATATAGGACTAGCATGAGAGATCAAAATTAATATATAGCATAACACTTTATGAAAGAGGGCCCTTGCCATTTATTCACACTGGGATAATTGCAGTTGCCCTTTAACTTTCCAAGATAAGTTCGTGAACAGGCTGCGGTATATATGGGCTAGCACTGTGCACTGTTGCCTTTAGTACAGTGAAACTAAGGCATGGTGGTTAATCATACTTCATTACTTTGCAACTTAGGCAGGAAGATAGCCAATTTGAAATTAAGATTTTATCAGGAAAATCTGAAAACTTTTTAAGTAGTTTGTGTCATTTCCACCTGGTAACCTTTCCTGTTTACAGGAGCCCTGATGCGATACGGAATAGCACTCCAACCCTGGATGGCTGCTGCAGCTATGGCTATGTCCAGTGTGTCGGTTGTGACATCATCACTTCTGTTAAAGTTGTGAGTGCATCCAAGTTAAAATATTTACCTAGTAATATGATACTGGAAAGTGTATGATGGCCCCAGTTTTGGGCTAAATGGATAGTACCAAAGTCGGACGTTATAAATCATACACAGGCTTGTGGATACTTAGTTTTTGCCCTACGTATCACATATACTGTATGTGATGGATTTAAAGTCACATAATGGATTGACTAAAAAGCTAAAAAATTTAATATGTACTGATTATTCTTAGCTAAATCTAATTATTGACAGTGCATGTAATTAAGTTGTCTGTAAAATTGTATTGGTCATTGTTGATAGTTTGACCATTCTTCTGGGAGAGGGTCAGTTGTTTTATCATTTGGCTTTTGTCTTGGTAATTTTGACAAAAAATACTGTTTGTGAACACAATGGTTGCTGTGACTTGCCAGTTATTTCACTAGATGTGAATTCCTTCCTTTGTTCTTAAATTTTTTTTTTTTTTTTCAGATACAAAAAACCAACTCCAAATGAAGATGGTGATTTTTCTCAAAGGGGATCTAAAACCTTGCTCATCAATGACTCGTCATATTCACTGGATGTCGAGTCACAACACAAAAAGAATACTTCTCCCCTCTCATGGTTAACAGACAGAGTGGCGACATCACATGGCAGTGAATGTGAAGATGCGAAACTTCACCTGCTTGGCAATGCAAGTGATGACAGCGACCAGGAAATTGAACTCTTTTAAAGGACACCCTGACAGCTGGTCGTTGCGTAGACTGAGTTATAGATGTAGGAAATGAGGGGATATAATATGCCATATAATGGCTGTTTAGGTAACTATACAGTCCTGTAGTACACTGACAGCTGGTCTTGGTATAGATTGAATTACAGATAAGGAAATGAGGGGATATAGTATACCATCTGATGGATGTTGAGGTAACCATCCAGTCCTATGGTAATAAAGACTACTTAGGCTTCATGTCAAAATCTCAGGTTGTTGCTGTCACAGCCAGGCTGCAGGAACTACAGCCATGTGTTGTTCCTATATGCATTGAAATAGTGAGATAAATTCAGTCTTGCTATGGTAATGGGTATCTAAACAAAGCATGGCTGCAGCTGCTGCAGCTTGGCTGAGGTCAGCTGTAGCTTTAGTATATTGGCATGTTACCTTAAGGGTTAACCTCTATTCGACCCTCTCCTGCTGTTGAGTGATTTGCAAAAACTCTGCTGAATTACTTAAGTGTACTGGACTGCAAAGCTGGACTTCAGTTTTAGAGTGTCCCTGTGTCAGTGAGTTTCCCTTGTTTATCGATATAGAGTAAAAGCCAATCCTGCAGGAGCTATAACTCTATTCATTGTTTTCCTCAAGATGTTGTCAGTAATTATCACAAGAGGCAGATAAGGAATTTTTTCTTCCATGATGGATTTACTTGTTTTGATTGTCTGTGCTTGCTAGACCAGTTTAATTTAGCCAAACCATACACATCAGTGATCTCATATTGGAAAGGTGTGTTCCCCACCCTACTAGAGCCAGAGTTGCTGACCACATGACACAGTTACAAAGCTACCATTATTTGCAAACGTCATTAGAAAACAACTCTGTGCATCCCTACTTGGGAAATTAAAATTACATATGATTGTCACTACATATACTGCCAATCTCAAATGACTGAAAAAAGTATGAGAATTTCAAATTTAGTCTCCTATAAACAGTAAGATGGACAAAGACAGTAACAGGGATTTGAGGTGTGGAAATTAGAAAAAGTATATCTTAACAGAACTTAAACTTAACAGAACCAAAATTTTTAGGAACGTTATAGGTCTGATAAGCATTGTTGCATACAAGTATATTATTAAATAAAAACACAGGTACATACAGTGTGTCCATGAAACTTCATTTTTTTGAGTTGTTAGTAATGGGTAGTAAAAATGATGTGCAACTCAAATTTTCTGTGGTGCACTTCTTAACTTACTTACAAAGACAGTCGCCATTAATCATGTGACATCTAAGTCGAATAAAGTTTGGATTGCATGTCTGAACTGTAAATTTAACAGCTTTTGTCTACTACTATGGGTTCAAAAGCCAAAGTGCACACATGATACTCACAAATTCATCCCACCAACACAGGGTTTTCATTTTATTTTGAGAAACTTTTTAGTAGAGTAGTAAAACATATTGGCTAGACATTTTGAAACATGTGTTTGACCCATTAGGGGTGTAGCTTTCTTAAAAGAAAACACAAAACTTAAGATTTAAATGAAATGAAAAAGTAAACAACACTCGGGATTCATGCATTTTTTTTAAGGAAAGTCAAGAGTTTTGAGCCCCTTTCTTAAGCACCAACCTTTTCCACCACATTTTTTGTAATAATGATTGTATTTTGGAGGTAGCTAACAAAATTATCACTGCAACATATAGAAATGTATTCTACAAGTGAAATATAAATATTTTTCTATGCTTACTAACACATGCAATAATAATTTCAAGCATTGTTAAGGCCTTGAAGAGGACTCATCCAAATTCAAGCATTTGTAAGCTTCATACAAATTCTTAGAACTGGAAAACTTAACATTAGTGTCATAGCCTTACAAACCAATGAAGAACAGCTTCACACTTCTTCACTGAAAATGTTTCACTAAAATGTAGCATTCTTCTTTTAAAGACCGAAGACATTTTCCTGTTGTTCTAAAGATATGTCAGTCTTGTACATGAGTACCATGGATAGGAACACCTTCTAAGATGTGTTCTTATAACAGTTGAATATGTTTGGACCGACAGAAATTGGTATCCATTTATTTTGCAACATATGCGTACAGGATCTTTCTGAATTGGTAAGGGGAATGGGCATAACATTTTTTGCCCTGAATAATTAAACCTATCCCAAACTTTACTGTGAAAAAAAAATGTTAAAAAAAGACAAAGAAGTGATCAAGGGCCAAAAAGGGGAAACAAAATTAGGCAAAAATTTTGAAATTTGGTCACTTTTTTTTTGCCAATTTGTGCTTGAATTGTGCTGGTATTTGTCCGAACTTGGGCCGTTCTTTACCCCAAAATTATGAGGTAAAATTGGCCTGTATGCCAACATTTGTATGGTTCAATCAACTCCGACTTCACAAAGGAATAATATTTGGTATGCATTGAAGTTCTAGTTGTGTGTTTACTTTGTTAATCATGTGTGAAGACATTTATCATTACATTTCTATTTACTACTGTTTTCTTGCCATGTCATGAAGTACCTCTACATTTAAACCTCTTCAGCTTAAACCAACAGGGTTTTCTTTTCTAGAACACTTAAACAATGGTGCATATCATGATGATGTTAAAACAGTGTTGATACTTTACAGCAGAAAGGTTTGTGTGCTTACAATTTGAATTAACATGACAATGAAGCGCATACTTTTTTCATGTGTTCTAAAATGGGGAAAAACAAGAATATTAATACTATTTGCATTTAGAAACCTGTGATCCCTTTTGTTTACTAGATACACAGATTTATGAAAATTTTTTTTATCTTAATGGAGAATATTGATAATAGTGCAAATGAGAGAAATTATCTAGAAGAGAGAGAATGTAAACTGCGAGGTGTGGAATTTTGTCTTCGTAAAATGGATGGCAATGATTAGTTTAGTAATGGCTGTGGAAAAGAAGCGTTACCTTTTTTTTATTTTCTTAATTTTCTTGAGAAGCAATATACTTCATGATCCATTCTGCATCATGTTCAGCTACAGATATAATTTAATTCTGTTGCATTTAGAGTTGATGTTTAATGATTAATTCTATTGAAAATATATCTTGAGATATTTTGTTACTACATAGAAGCTTTAAAATTTAGTTAAGTGGCTATAATATATATGTGTAATAGCTCTTAATACATTGATAGAATGGTGATTTATAACTACTTAGTTTTCATTCATTGTGTTTTATGATTGCAAGTCTTGAGCAAATTCCATAAGCAGAGGCGCCGACATTGCGATTTCACATTTAAGGTTGGGGAAGTCAGGTGGGAAGGGTACCTTCCCCCTACCCCTGGAAAGTTTGAATCCTGTGCCTGCCAATTCAAATGCTGTACATAATAGGCTATGCATGTTTGGAATGCTGCACCTGGGATTGTCCAGGGTAAGGTCCTAGTCAAGGTGTGGTGGAAGTGAACTAAAGTTGTCATAATGACATTTTTGTAACAGTCTAGCATGGAAAATACTGTGCATTCTAGTGTGGCCACCTCATTGCTGTCAATGGGAGGGTTGACTTCACTGGATTATCATCAAAGTATTACATATCATTATAGGAACTTGATCAACTCTTTGATTACTGAAAAATCTCTTTCAAAAGCTACCAGGTCACAGATCTGTTTAAACTAAAGGGGCTGCCCCCACAGCTTTATTGTCCATTTGTCCTACAGGAAAAACTTTCATAGGCACTTGCAGTGCCCACAAAATTCCATTGACTGTGAGGACCAATGGCTGCAGGACTGATGAGCTGTAGGGCCAATGGGAATAACCTCTATGACAGTACAAGTTGACTAAATATTCAAAGCCAAGTGTGAGCACAAGATCGATATTTTGTTAAATTTGTGACCATATGAGGACTACACACTGTAATGTGTGTAACAAAATGTTAGTTGTACTAAAACTTAGGGACAGATTTTGGCATATTTTGATGGCTAAATCAGAAGATTTTGTACAGTAGAAAAAAACACCCATTGGAATTAAATTATTTGTGTGAAAGTTTACTGAGCAAACACTCCTTGCCCAGCACACAGGGGCCTCAAAGGTTATTCTGTTCAGTGTGTTATTGTCGAATTCCATTTGTATGTTTTTATATACTGAGGTATGATAAACAGTTAAAATGTTATGGATAATATTAGGAAAAGTGTTAAAGGCCTATGGTAATTCATTGGCAGACTTCAGATTCTTTATCACCATTATCATGTGTCCGAAAGGGAAAGGAGTAGACAATTCACAATATCACAAATAATCAGTCACATGGGCTTGATGTTACTAAAACCTACATTTTACCTTCTTTTAAAGGCAGAACTTACAAATACACATCAGAAAAGGACAAAATTCAAGGTACAAGGCAGAGTTGTTCCTCCTTAATCAGATCACTTGACATTCTTAAGACATATTACTGAAACATGGCTGAAAGTTGATGATGACTTAGTCAGGAATTCTCTGAACATGGAAGGCTTCTGTTTCAGAGACCATTGTAGGGGTAATTGGACAGGAGGCGGCACTGGCCTTCTTTTCAAGGATGTATTTACATTAGTGGACTCCAACAGTGAGGAAAAAACATCATTTGAATTTTCAGACTGGCATTTATCATACAGAAATTTCAGGCTACGAGTTATTGTTGTTTACAGACCACCGTTTTCTGCAAGTCACCCTGTAACATTTACCACTTTTCTGTCTGAATTTAGTGATTTGTTGGAGAATGTTGTTCCGGGCTCTCATAACCTCATTATTTTGGGAGATTTTAATATTCATGTAGATGATCAAAGTGACCCTAAGGCATTGAGACTTCTGGATTTACTTGATAGTTTTGATTTGGAGAATAAAGTTTACTCGCCAACACATACTTCCGGTCACACCTTTGACCTCGTCATTACTAGAAGTAATAGTAGACTTGACGTAACCTCTGTGCTTGCTGATCATTTTTTATCTGATCATTGCTTTATACACACCTCAGTTGAATTTGATCGTAAAACCATCGTTTATCGGAACATAAACAGAATAGACATGGATGAATTTAAAAAGGACCTGACCCAATCCGCCTTGTGTGATGATAATCTCAACAATTTACAGTCAATCATTTCTTATTATGATTATTCATTGAGCACACTCCTGGATAAACACACACCAGTTAAACAAAGACAGTTACAATTAAACCGTCCCAACCATGGTTTACCTCCTCCCTGAACAACCATAAAAGGGTACGTCCCCAACTGGGAAAGAAGTGGCTATATTCTCACACACAGGATGATCTTAATGCTTTTAAGAAAGCAAGAAATGATTTTATTGCTGCCTGTGACAATACGAAGAGGGATTATTTTTCTAGTCAAGTACAGGATTGCAAAGGTGACCAAAAAAGTTGTTCCTCCTAATAAACAAGAGCCCAGTGGGCACTATGGTTCCTTGCTAAATGTAATGAAACTGAGCCATGAGCACAACATAAAAAAAAAAAAATTTAGCTAATGTGAAGTTTGCCTGTAATTCTGGTGACTGCCACATGGTCTTCAAAGTTGTTGGCAGTGAATGTTTACTTCATCTACCAAGTTTCACAAAACCTGCTCTGTAGACAATG
>WURT03091168.1:0-31141 GCA_009936505.3 Holothuria glaberrima | reverse complement strand
TACATTCGATCTTGAATTTTTATACCAATCCTAGATAGAGCATAGCCCTTATCAAAGCAGGAAAGGTTCAGAGAAAACAACAGAGAGAAAAATTGAGCCGCACCGAGGGTTTGAATATATATATATATATATATATAATCTTGGCCAATTGCATTGGCTTTTTGGTTACGTACATTATAAGATAAAAATTATAAAAAAGTGGCTCGAAAGACCGACAGTACAGAGATCTACTGCCAGGTTGAAAGACACTTCAGAAGGGGGATGTTGGCTGAGCATTCTTCCTCAATTGTCAACCAATTATGATATACCTTTGGCAATAAAAAGCGCAATAAAGAGCTACTTTAGCCAGATCCCGGCCTGATATGACTAATGATTAATTAAGAGGTCTTAATAGTGCTCATTTTATTATTTTTTTTAGTTTCAGATAAATGGTTACAAACCTTTATTATACCTGTAGTGGTAGAAGTGTTTTTAAAACTAATGTTGTGCTTACCGCAGTGGCCTTATCAAACATATTCAGTTGAGGAATTCCAATGTCGCCTTCAAGAGATTTCAGATGTTGATCTCGAACATTGTTAATGATAGCCATCTGAATCCGATATTCTTCGCTTGAGGGACTGGAAGTGGCAAAAGAATATGTTGTAAATAATGTTTGCTTTTTTGCTTCTTTCGACAATTTTTTTTAATGCATGACCTTATTCAGCCTGGAAACCAGAGAATAAAACGTTAAAAGTAACACTTTATCTTTTAAAACACCTTTAATAACCTCCTTTTTTTGTCAATATTACACTAAAGGAACTACCTTTAATATACCGGTGTGTATCTTTTAGTCTGAGGTAAGTTTTCGTATTTGAAGGTGACCAGTTAACTAGGAACATTTAACATTTAAGTATTACCTAGAAACAATGCACTGTTGGCTCGACCGTAGACAGTAGGTTGTCTCACTAGTCCAGCAAATATCAAGAATAAAAAAGTTAAATGACCGTTTACAACGTATGTCGAAGTGGACTGTTTCTGAAATCACCCGTAGGCCTGCAAAAGGTGTACAAACATAAATATGCATATCGTCCATTAGAAAGAAGAAGGAAGTAATCTGTGTATTTATACACCATATGTTGGGTTTGACGGCTCTAAGTGGTCGGAGAATTTACATCCACACACTCTCAATTGTAGTATTTAAATTATCTACACTTTGAAGAATGTGTACACATTTGAGATAAAATTATGGTAAAGCAGCAAAAATTAAGGTAAAGGAGGGCACAAACATTTTGATAGTTTTCGAAGAATTGCAAATATATCGGTAGTTGGCGAAAAACTTGTATGTGATTGGGATTGATTTAAACAAATTCATCAGTCATCACACCATTCATCTAGCTTTTGTGTAAACGCCTGTTACCTTTTTTTTTATAAAAAGGTTAGAAAATTTATTGGAGGGTCAGGCGTTACCCCACTCCCCCTTCCGTTTGCAAGCCACAGGTTATATTGTTTAGAAACTGTTATCATTTAGAAAGTTTTTGATGTAATATTACACTCCCCAAAGCTGGTTTCAGGGAAAAACTTCTGCCCATAGTATGCTACTGTGTAGATAAAAATTAGAAAAGACAATGGGAAACATGAAGGATGACACAAAGAATGACCTAGGTCCCGTTTCCGGTCCTCTGGCTAGGGGCAATTTTAGACATCATCAAATGCATTTGATCATTTTCAGTATTAAATAACAAGTATCAACATTGCTATTGTCTGACTCCGATTCAGGCCTGTCGGCTTACTAATGCATAGGGATTGTGAAAAAGGCTAGAACAAAAGTGGTAGGAATGATACGAGGCTTCTGAAAAAAATAAGTTAATGTTAGCTGTCCAAAGTAATAATAGAATACTTACTGTAGTAATTCGTAAAGGGTGGGCTGCGAAGGTCACTAAAATGCCTTTAGAGATTAAGTAAGTAATTTTCCAATGCCTAAAACCCCTGTCGTAAGCTCTTCGTAATAGAACAATGGTATCGTTATTCCTTTGTGAGGGCAACAATACATCTAGGTGACCCGGCCTATTTTTCTCATGAACCCGTAGTGCCACCTCTGTTTACGATAAATTGAATAGTAAATGTATTATTACTGTTGAAATTGGGTAACACTTGTCACACAAATAAAAGTAAAACATAAATAAAAGATTATTCATTTTTAACACCTTTCAAGATATTTTTATATGCTGAGACACTCAACCTAAACATTTTGGAGGTAAGGGTGCATCACGTATCTTGACCCTACAGTACTGTTATCGAAAACTCAACAAGGTAATATAATAATCAATAACTAGATTCTTACTCAATTGGGTAAGTCTCTCCGGGATCTCGACCAAGATGAAATAGGAACGGCTGGTCGTTGTGATCTGTTATTTCATCGGTGGTAAAATTTTCAATAAACACCCCAGAGCAAGGGTTGCCTCGAAATCTTTGCTTCCCCTTTGGTGAAGTATACAAAAATGAGTTCAGTGTTAAATGATCACACTTCATGTTCAAAGACAATATAAATTAGATTCTCAAGTTTCTCACATTAAGCTACAAAATTGGGCAACTAACGATGTATTCGTAAACAATTACGCAAGACGCAAACAGTTGTAGGCTTTCGTAAACAGAAACTTGGGTCACATTTTCAAATCAAAGTAATTTTTGATTTAAGAAGTGTTCAAGCGAATGTACATGTAATTGTTTTTCACAATTCCCAAAAAATTTACATTCGGCTGAGAAAGTTGAGTTTATTCTGGTAAGTTGTACTTTTTAATACGTGAGTACGTATGGAACTGAATATTTGAGAAAACAGGCTTTGCCAAGCCTAATCATTTCTAATTATTACGAGGCATTTGGAACACTCAAAAAATTCGATATTTTACCTGCCAACCCAGGTTCCACGTCCAATAGTGGGCTTTATAATCGCCCACTCTAACAGCGTAAAGACCAGTTCCGCGATAGAAGAAAATCGAGTTCTTTTCTAGTGTAGCACCGGGTTTATCGATAAGTATCGGCCAGAGACTTTGACCGTCGAGGGCTCTTTCAGGATTGGACACTTCTCCTCCAGTTATTTCTAAAATCGTTTGGAAAATGTCCATTAGATTAGCCGGAGCTTTTTCAATCTGCAATTTAATAAAAAATAAAGAAGGCAAACACTTATCATGAAGATGATACTTGGTAAAAATCGTTTGCTTTTGTCTATTAGAGTCAATGTTGACGCAGTTGTAATTATTTAAGTTGTTTTTACGTAAGACTGTGGGCAATTTCATAGTCAATATTTTGCAAGAAAGGTGGCAATAAATAACTTTTTCAACGTTGAAATGTGCACCAAATTAATTGCTTAGTTTCTTGTTGAATGTTTAGTGCTCAATGGTATGAGTAGATTGTTCTTGCAAAAACAGCCCAAATTAAGTTCATTGGTGTAATTGTCTGACGTAGGCAAAGCACCAATTCAAAATACACAACTGACACCTATTGCCATCTTTTGACAGGTATAATTACAGAACATGCTTTCATCTGGTGTCATTTGATCACTAAGCTAGAGGTTACCTAGAGTACATTGTGAAAGGGCCGATGCGCAGTTACGGAAGAATTTTTTTATGAGAGGCTAACTCTAACCCTAATCCCTAAGTAATCCGTAACCATGACAAAGGATGCAATTGATACAATACAATACCATCAGCCAATCAGAAAATACCTTACGAGACAGTACGCTTCACCTGTCGTGAAATTTTTATCATGAGTAAGTTGCAGCTTTAAAAATTTTGGCTGTCTAGCGAACAGGAGAACATGCAATGAAAAAGGCGTATGTTTGCACAATTATCTCTGAGATAATAAATCATGACTTAAAGAAATTATATCTTAAAAATTGAACGGTTGCAAACATAACAAACCGACTGAGGAAAAACATTTAATAAAATTGTTAAATAATTCTGTACTTGAAACATGTATGTTGTAAATACGAAAACACCTACCTGTCCAGCTGGGATAACACCTGGCCACCAGAAAATACCAGGAACTCGCATTCCACCTTCATATGTTGTCATCTTTGAACAAAGGAATGGACCAGAACTTCCACCTAGTGGAAAATAAAGAAACACAGCCACTGACTTAAAGAAAAATGCTTCGAGGGGTAGTTTAGAAAATAACAGAAAAAAGGCTGCAAGCACATCATGACATGTAAACGATAACATGAAGGCCTTTAATAGTGTTAATAAAATTCAATAAGCATAAATTAAGTTAGGTATCTGCAATGAAAAGAGGAGGCTTAACTCGCTTTCGTCGCCATAAGATGATTTCTCTCTACATCTCTACAAATGGATAAATTAATCAAAACAACAATTTTACGTTTGCCTTATGTAAGTCGTTATGCTGGTCGTTGCATGTTTTGATAGCCAAAAATTGGTAAAATGTTATGGTAATGTTATTGTACTAAATATTAGAGTAATTTTCAATGTGTATCCTATTTTAAATAGCACTTTCCCATCTACAAACGTCTTATACAGTAGAATGTTCATGTGGATCAATACATTCAATTTTTAAAGATGCTTTACAGTATTGGTATTATATAAACTGGTATTGAGAGTGTGTACATATTTGTCAGGGATATTTCTATTATTTTTGACTAATAGTGTGATATATATGCACAATATTCTGAAGACGTATTTAAAAAGCATTGATGAGATGTTGCGATTTCGGTACAATCAGTTCAACCATGCAGCTACTACCTGGACACACATAAACATAAAGTGAATCAACATTATGCAGTATTAACGTAACGTTGTGACGACAGTAATAGTTAAAAAAAGTAACAATTTAAACTTCCATCAGCCAACAACTGCTGAGTTTTAGCTGAGATACACACAAACAAATTATTCTGGCTTACCATGAGTGCCAGCCAAACCTGACGGGCCGTTGTCCGATCCAAAAAAGACAAATGTATTTCTCTGAAGCTTAAGTTGCTTTAGTCTTGTGATGATTTGTCCCACTCCGTGATCTAGATCCCTGATGACGTCACCGTATAGACCTCTTTGACTGGTTCCAAGGAAATCTCTATGTGCTCCTAACACCGTATGTGTACCATCCGCTGACCAGAAAAGGAAGAATGGGTCGTTCTTGTTTTCATCGATGAACTCAACAGCGCTCTACCAATATAACATTAAAAGAATACAAACTTTCCAGGATCTCATTAAATAATGAAACGCCTTCTGTCAAAGACTACTGGAATTGTATGTTTATCTTGATTGCTCTTTTCGAACAACATTCACTCATTCAATATCGTTTTAAAATTATACACACCACATCCGGGTACTGCATTAAGAACTGAAGTTTGCAGCAAAAATGCTTGAAGCCAGGAGAAAGATGAAGACTTCTTTATTTTTGCCTAAGCTTGAACAAGAAGTCACGGATAATTTGAACGTTATTATGACATTCTCGGTTTCCATCAAAAAGGAAACAAAGTTTTTTTCAAATCTTTGAAAGAGTACTCAAGGATTATTAGCTGCTATTCAAAAGAAAACAAACATATAGATTCACGTTACTATAAACATTGAATTTTAGAAATCCAGTTATGAGTAAAACCTGTTAGGTAAGAAGTTTGGAATATGAGCTTTGACCTTTGCAATAATTTAACAAAGAACAACGGTTCATTTTATTCTCATTCTTATTCTTCGAAGCTTTTACATTTACGAATATGGGATGATTTAAGTTGCTCTCTATTTCATGCTACCTCTATTTGGCAGTTTCCATCGCTATGCTGGACTAGATTAACTTTACTTGAAATGGGATAATGTTTGCTATATTAAATTTTCATCGCTACCCTTCAGGGAAAGTCACTTCCCAGTCAAAATGGAGAGAAGTTGGAAGGTTAAATGCTTAAGAGACTAAAACATGTAAACCCTGGACTTTGGCATTTTCGGAAATGATTCATGGAAGTTGTAAAAAACAATTTGAAGTTACTTTCGGAAGAAAAACGTCCAACTGAAAAAAGTATAAGGGACCAGCTTACAAGCCAAAATAAGTTAAAATTGGACCCCTTCCCACTTAAATTTAAAACAAAAATGGAAGAAACCACACCTTTGACCAAATCCGTGTCAGGTCAGATTCTCCTGTTTCTGTGTTGATGAAAAATTTTTCTTGGAAATACCGTCCCACCATCTTATCGTTCTGGTACACGGCATTGTTTGGAGTAATGATATTGTCATGCGGTCCCATATGATTTTGGTTTGCACCAAAAAACTCGTCAAAGCCTTGGTTAAGAGGTGAGAGTTCTCTCGAATTTCCGACATGCCTGTATTATTGAAGAGTGACAGGGGAAGGGATGTACAATAATTAAATAAGTGCCAATAATTCGGTAAAACCTAACCTGCTCATCTTTATATTCGCTCTTCCTTGGGCGAAAGCCTTCTACTTGTCTATGGAAGGTTTTATGATGATCATCATAAAAATTTCTTTTCTATTCTTGTACAAGTGTTACTTGAAATTCTATTGCATATTAATTTTTGTGTCCGACTCGCTCAATCAGGGAGATACCGAATTTCACCTTCCTAGTTTGATATTTGGTTGTAAAGAGAAAATTGAAACTGACCAGGTGAAATATTATTGATAGTAATGCATAAATAGTCTTCACCATGCTGCATTGACAGAGCTTAAATAATTCTCTTTAAACCCCACTATTCTATACTATTGTTTCAGTGTTGTACATCTGTTACCAATCATATTGCTTAACGCCGCTGCAAATGCAAGTAAACCTCAGTGAAAGATATTTGAATAAAAAATATATCTTCAAGATCACCTCTTCTCTTGAACTGTGCATTCACAAAAATAACTTAGGAAATAACAATTGATCCCTCAAGGGAGACCAAGTATAGGCATGTGGTAATCATATTTGATTACTACACCGATTTCTCAATTTTTTATTTTTCATTTCTTTCATATAGACGTTTTGTTAAGGAAAAGATTGGTGATTTACTCACACAACCAAATTCAAATTCAAACCCAAACTCTTATTAATTCATATACTGGTTCATATTAAGATGGCATTGTACTAGCTATTTAAGCCAACATGAAGAGTTACGTACTTTCAATACGAAAAAAGGCGTTCTATGCCAAAGTTCTTACAAACTACCGTAACTGTTCCATGAAGATTGCAGCCCTAATGATTAATATTTGAAATTTGACCCACACTGGATTGTGGGCGTTTATAAATGAGACTGGTATCAATGTTTACAACTCCACATGGAAGGAAGGGAAAGATTGCGATTTCAACTTAAAGATCAGTAAATCTAGGGTCATAAATAGACATAGGACGTATTATTAGACAAAATGAGGAGATAGGGAGAGTCAAAACGTAATTTTGTGACGATCTACAGCCATCAGTCTCTGTATCACGGATAGAAATAGAGAAACACTAATGCTTAAAAGGGTGATTGCACAAAATGCCGTATGTCCACCATACATGCATAGTCTAGGCAAGAAGCATTTTGACTAATTCAGGGTTAACACATCATGTCGCAATATGTTGCTCCAGTCCTCACTATTTACCTTTTATGCAAGCACTCACATCTCAGCCAAATCAATCGACCGAATGTGCAAGAGAGTTACGCTATAGTATCCGAAATCTAATCACACATTTGACTGTAATGGTTAATTTGGTCCACAAATGGATAGACTTGAACAGGAACTAGTCAAATCTTTGATCCGAAAAAAAATTTATTAGTTTCCGGATCAAGTTTAACCTAACATTTTTGAAGTCCGGGATGCTGCTTTTGTTTTTTGTGAAGTAAATAAAATATCTTCTTACCATTTACCGATTATTTTACTCTTATAACCAAGTCGAGACAACACTTCTGCAATTGTCTCTTCCTGGGGTAATAGTCCACTAGTTCCATTGGCAATAACAACGGCGTTTTTTCCAAAGGTATTGTTGGTATACATGCCTGTTCTGATAGGTAATCGACCTGTCAACATTGCGGCACGAGCTGCAGTGGAAGAATCAATATTTAAATGTTTCTGCAAGTGCTGAGTATTTGCAAAAGTGTTTCTGTGCCTTTATGTTGTCACTGTAATAAAGGAAAAATGCAAATTTGCAGTGACGTCAGATGCTTTTCCAAATTGGGACAGCTGAACCATTCAACTTATATTCAGCATATTGCTTGGTAGTTTTTGACGATTTGAGACATCTTATTTGTTCCCTCTTTGGTTTCGAAGGCCATTATATACTGTGCAGCAAACATTCACCACGGCAACACGTGTTAGATGTAACTTACAACATATCTGTTTTCAAAGAAAGGAAGTCGTAAATTTACTCCTCTCCAATTGCAAACTTTTATTTATAGGAAAATAAACGCATAAGTGTATAAGCAAATAAATGATTTGTCTTTCGTCTATTTTATAAGCCAATGAAACAATTTGCAACTTTAAGTAAATTTGCAGTACGAGTAGCCAGACAGCTGTAAGTATGAATTCACCAAAAGATTACTTCCCTGTTATGGCTATTAGTCCTGCCTTTTCTGTTGGTAGCCTGCTTGTTTGCCTTACTGTTTCTCGAGGATGACTTGAATAAGACGAGCTTTTCGTTAACATGATAAACAAGTATATTGCAGTTTGTCGTCATAATACGTTGTAACCAAAATATTTAAAAGATACAAACTTTTTGCAGCATTAATTTCAACTGTGTTCTACCAGACGACTTACCATGCCTCGAATCTAACTATAGTGAGACGTCATTCCTCTCTTGTTTAGTATTATACAGTTGATTCTAACAATAAAGTTGATTGTAATTTCACTTTGGCCCCGTCAGTCGATGCTATAATTCACATTGCCTTGATAGCAACTGCAGTTTGACTGCTTTTCCCTGGCCCTATAATTGACCATGTCCTGAATGCGAGGCTGAAAATACACGTTGACCGTCATCCATCGCCTATATAGTTTATTATATGTCTTCATTGTAACTACACGTTTTCCGCTATAAGTCGCTATCATAATTTACTACAGTTACGTCTCGATTGTAAGTACACATTGTTCGTTATAAACCACAGCCACAGTTTGCTTTCCCATTGAAAAATGGGACGACAAATTACTGCTTTTGGACGAATTTGTACAGAAATTTCCAAAATCGTCCTGCCATTAACAATCGTCAAGGATAGTAACACATTCCAGTATTGCTCCCTAGACTACTCCATTTTAGAATAGGATTCATAATAGCCTTCAATTTTTGTTACTGGTATAAAGGAAACAACTAAATTCGTCCCTCATCTGTAGTTAGTTAGTTAGATGGGATTTTACGACACACCAACACGACCGTGTTATATAGTGTCATCTAGAAAAGAAAAATGTGCTATGTGCGGGTACAATTAACTAAAAAGAAAGTTGGGGTCAAATCCCACTAAAAGACACAGGCAAATGCAGGAGTCATGTCAAAAATTTCTATACAGTCATCTGTAGGCGGGATAATTGGGGTAGAAATAAATCCCCGTTTCCAGGTAGACAGTCGGCCAATTGCGCAATTAAACATTTATTTCTTCCTAACCTTGACAAATCGTCCAAGCGCAGAGAGTTTTTTCTACTAAAATCATCCAAAGTCGTAGGACGAAATGAGAAGGCGAAAAAATGTCGTCCAAAATCTTCTGAAATCGTCCCATTTTCACCGGGTTGTTTTGATGGCAACCACATGCAGTTTGCCACTGTCATTAGCTACCAATTCTTTTGAATGTCTCTTGATTTTGATACAGAACAAGAAGGGTAAAATCTGATTATGAGAACGATGAATTAAATTTATTCAGTTTCAAACAAAGTTTTTTGCATACTTACAAGGAGAACATGTAGCCGCTCCAGAATAGAAATCAGTGAACATAGCACCCTCCTTAGCAAGACTGTCAATGTTGGGTGTTTCCTGCGCTTCGTTACCATAACAACCAAGATCTCCCCACCCCATCTGCCAGTAAATGTAGATAAGACCCAAAAAATAGCAAGTTAATGTTTTTTTAGGAAAAAGCCAAGTATGGACTTGTAATCTCAAGAAAAGTGAATCTCTTAAGTAACTTCACTCATCTTGTCAGTTTACAAGCACTTACATTCCTGCATGGCGTAATTAGATATTGGTGACTGCTAATATCCAACGGATATTCAATCATAACGAAAAACTTAAGGCTCAATTAAGATCATTTTGCCAACACTCCAGATTTGGCAATCTTCCTTTGCAATATTTTTCTTCATACAGCTATTCAGTTTGTAAAAAACAGAGTTTAAGAGATTTTTCAGGGACCGTTTAAATACGTTATCATTAATTCCATACACGTTTTTCTTTTATGTAAATTGGTTCCTTTACCGTTGTACTTAAGTGTTATAGTTTTGACAAAATTATACAGGAATTAAGGAAGCTGAAATCTGAAAACATTAATTAATATTCGTTAGAACAACAATGGAAGCAAAACCGGCCAATGTTTTAAAAATCATCAACAAATCAAGATTTTCTTACATCATCCATCAACATGATAATGATGTTAGGCAAATTCCTCCAGGATGATCGCCTACCAACAGGTTGTTTCGCCATAGCAACACCAATCAACAAGACGAGAAGGACGAGTTTCGTTCCCATCATGTTTTAAGCAGAGGATATTCTATAAGAAAGGAAGAAAATTTTCTAATATAACTGAAAATCTGTATTAGACCTTTAGAACCTCTTTTATGTTTTCCTGCTTTTTAGAGAGAAGAAGAAAAGGTAAAGTTTAACTAGAAGATAATCCTTGAAGTTGTAAATCTCATCTTCCTCATATTTTCTACATATCCTGTGGTTTATGAAATATTGCAACATACTGGTAAGACACTGACGTCAAGACCATCTTCAAGTCATTTGAACTTTGACATGTAACCTTCGACCTAAATATTAAGACCTTTGATCTCGACTATAAGAATCTAGAATGTACTCTTCCAAATTATGTCTGATCGTTGTCTGCATGTCATGTAGGTTAAAGACCCTTTCTTACTAGGCTCGATGCGACGCAATGTGACGCGATAAGATACATTGGAAAAAGTTAAAATCAATGTTTTACAAAGATGTTTTCACACTAGGCGCGAAACGAATAGGCTCGATGCGACACTTTACGATATATAATTGAGTAGAAAAAATTCAACTTTCACCCACTTGTCGTCGAACGGTATTTTGTGTGACCAATGATGAGACAGATCTACTATTTTGTTAGATCCAGACAAGGTACTGAAGAGGGCGAAATGGCTTCGGGGCGGAATTTTTTTCAGGGGACCAACTGTGTACAAATGTACAACGTCAAGTCAATGGCAAATTGAAAATTGTCTACGGGGCGAAAAATTTTCAAGGGGACTCGACCCCTTGGCGCCCCTTGGCTATGGTCCTGTAGACCACATGATTAGTTTCTCTTTGGACTGTCTCTGCGAGGAGACGACAGGTCGTTCGTGTTGTAAAACGGCGACGTTTATACCGTGACGTATCGCATCACGTTGTATCCCAGTGAAAAATGGGACGAAATATAACTGGTTTTGGACGATTAATCTTCCTGCCATTAAAAATTGCCAAGGACAGTTACACATTCCAATATTGCTGCCCGGACTTCCTTTGAAAAAACAGGAACCATATTAGCAACCTTTACTCTTTCTTCGTGCTAAAAGGAAATTAACCAAATCCATCCCTCAGAAGAAGGCGGCAGTGATTAAAGTATAGTATTCCCCTGTTTGAAAGTCTGCTTACAGAAGGCTTATTTTGCGATGAAACTTTCTTTTCTTCTTAACCTTGAAAAATTGTTCAAACGTAGCAATTTTTCCTACTAAAATCGTCCACAAGCGTAGGACGAAATTGACAGACGAAAAAACGTTGTCCAAAATCTTTAAAATTGTCCTATTTTTTACTGGAATCGTATCTCGCACATTGTGAAACCGGCTTAATGACTGTACTTGACATATCTTTATACAAAAGAATGGCTAAAACTACTTCTAAGTCGTTGGAACTTTGACTCTCTAACGTATGTACAAGACCGTTAGGGGACACATTTTTTTTCTACGCCCTTGTTATGTCCCTCATCTATAGAGAAAATACCGTTCATCCTCTGCCTCAATCTCATTTGTATATCAGTCCTCTACTCTCTCCTATTGATATTCTTACCAATATCTGATAACAGCTCTTACATACATTTGTGCTACCATGAGAAGTTGCTCCCACAGAAGACACAGTCGTACAAACCATAAAATACCCATCAGACTAAAATCTATCTAGCCATAAAGCAAACCTCATAAATGAAATGTTCCCTAGCTGCACCTACTCCCCCAGTTGAGTCTTATTGACCTAGGAGATCTTTTCACAAATATTCCATTTTATTAACCAAGTGATTGCCAACCACAGAATTCGGTGGTGCCAACTCTTTTGACGGCAGGAAGTAAGTTTAATAGCTGTCGAACAGGTGTTTAGTTATTGTGATTTATTGCATACTTTTCTTCTATCATTTATGACGTTCTGGGAGGTTGAATGTGACAAAAATTAGATCGAGGAAGGTAAATGTTCCATAGAATCCGATTTTTTTTCAATAATATTATTGACAAATGTATTCTTTTGAAGAAACCCCTGTGTCACAATATACCCAGTACCAATCAACCTTTGGAAGGCCATAAAATTAAGTGGCAGTGAAGGGCGTATCCTCCCTATTCGTTGCCAGATTTTTCCTATCCATTGCCAACTCTTATGACTGTCAGTTCTGTGGAATCATCTTGGAATGACCTTGCTATTTTTCAATAAATCTAAAAACTGTTCCTTCAAGGTCCTGAAATTGCCCTTCAACATTACCCTTGCAAAATGTAGGGTATCGATTTAGTACCGACACTCCAATCGATAAGGTGCTATTTTTTTTCTCACTACTGATGACCATGAGATCTGCATTTTGCATTCCATGGAAAAATTACTTTTTCGCATTGTTCAGTTGAGAACTGAATATTGTTGTGAAATTGTATATAATATTTGATGACCTTTTTAACTTCCAACAGAGTAACGGTCGTTGAATTCACCCTTTGGTTTTCATCCTGGCATGTACCATTGCCAGTCATGAAAATCAATTCTCCGCTGCTGGCCCCGTCCATCTATTAATATCCACAAGCTAGGTTGGCCATTTGCTCCTCCTCGGTTGTTTTTATGTTGTTTGTCTTTCTTGTCTTGTTGAAAAGAAAGGGATTTCCTAACAGTTCAAGGTCGACCATTTTTGTCATACACACACAAATGATTTACTACCTGCAGAGGTTCCAAGCTAGTTCACCTCTTGGAATTAACCCTGATATTTTCTCAATAGTATCAAAATGTTGAGACGGTGTTTACTGCATAGGATATCTTCAACAGAGGAGCCATGTATAGGCATGCTTATTACACACATATTTAAGTCTATTACAAACATCGACAACGCTGTTTTTCGACTGCAATACCTTATTATCATGGGTGTTTTTTATACAGTACAATTATGTAGTCATGACTACAGAGACATTCCTGTTGGAGTTGTATGCACAATAGTGTAGTCCAATTTGAAGTCAGTAACATGATTATGAAGTAAAAAAATTTGTTTATTTCCTGGTACTTTTGAGAAGGGACTTGGGATGGTTGTGTTCACAACATGTACAGTTTGGAAGTGTGGAAGTAGTACGGTGTACTTCACATTGTGAAATGTTTAAACAGGATTTGTGATCCAGGATGATGATCACTTTTCAGGAAACAAAAACCCATCACCAAAATGTCAATCGGCAGTCAGGTTGATACCTAGTGCTCACTCCCTTACAATGGTTTAAGTGGCACTGTAGCTTTATGAATGCTCCAAATATTCCGGCGTAGATTTATTGTAGTTCTCATTTTTCTGTAGAGTAACGAAATTCCCGAAAAGAGAAGTCGAAATTATAGTTACGGACACGGAAACCTTTATTTTTGATTACTTTATAAACAATTCTTTAAAGTTCCCGACAAACTAAAATTTTCCCAATACAGTTAAATCTGGGAGGGGTTAGGTCTTTGGTTAAATGTATTTAAAGCAACCCCGCCACAATTCACCTAAAACGTTGTGATCATAACATTTACCTACATTTCTGTAGCCCCAAATAATAGATTTTTTTCCTGACAAAGTATTGGGAGTTGTCCACCATAATGGCTTTTTGTGACGACGGAGCGCAAAATTACTAATAACGGTTACCTCAAGAATCACGCCTAAAATTTTAGTGTCAAGTTCAATAGATTTACCGTTTATAATAATTGAAATGAAATATTTTCAAAAAACTTATACACAAAAACTTATCAAAAATACACATGCTTCCTAACACCTTCGTTTGTGCTATTAGAGGAAACAGTTTAAAAGAACACCTACAGAAACTGCATTAACCCATAAAATGAGATTTTCATTTAATTCCGATGCTTCGTTCTTGAGGTAATAGCAGGTGAATGTACTATGTTTGTAACCTGAAGTCAATTTGCACCAAGCAGGAATGATGTCATTTCCTTACATAAGTGAAGAATAATTTGTTGTGATAACAACCTGCTGTTTGACCTTGAAAGAATTGGGTTTCTAATTGAAAAGGAAGAAATTCACATGATGCTACCGTAAGATTATTGTTGGCGGATCGCACGGTTGAAGGAAAATCAGAAACAGTCGTGATCAGTGTGAGTTTATGATGTAGCGTGGTCTTGATTTAAGTTTTACTATGGATCGAAATTGTAACTTTATCTGCTATTGATAAAATGTTGACAACTACCAACAGGAATTGAAAACTACGCTCACTTCTTATTAGGATAAAGTGGGGCATATTTTAGCATTCGGTAACTTGTTATTTTCATGGGTGCTTCAAGTCAGTTTGAACCAAGCAGGAATTATGTCATTTCCTCACATTAGTGAAGAAAAATTTTTTGTGATAACAACAAAGGTGGGATAGACAGGCCAGCATCCAGAAAAGGTACTTAAGGGTGTAAAAAATTCCAATGGGCGAAATCTTTTACAAGGGTAAGGCATACTTAAACAAATAAAGTAATTTTTGATCTTCAAGGGAGGGGGGAGTTTTTTCAGCGTGGCGTAGCCTCTACCCTCTCCCTGTTGGCTATAAGCTTGGGTATAGGACAGCGACAAGTGCCTTTCAAAATAGTTTTTTGTGCCCCAATGAAATTTGGGTTTTAAAAAATTGTGCACAACTACTCCAAATTATGTATCGACTTGGACACTTGGTCCCACAGTGCCTGTTACTTTATCAGTTAATCAGAGGGCTAAAATAACACCAAATGTTCAAATAATAGCGGTTGTCTATTTTCGTTTCAACAAATGATGCAAACGTCAAGAGGTATTTATTTCACGCATAAGTTTTAGTTTCGTACTTTTAGGTCTGTATCAAACAAATGTTTGTAATCGTCTTAAGCCAGTAGCCACCGGGGAGGCGGACAGGCGGGAGGTTTCGTCCCCTAAAAAATGTTTTCGAGCGCGCCCCTAGAATATTCGAAATTATCACTGCCTTATTCCTTGCTCCCACCTTCCGAAGAGAATATTTGACCCTGCCTGCAAGCTATTTTACCTCTTGCTACGAACCCATATCGTCTATAAATCCCTTTCTATAATTGGCCAATAATTTTAAGACATGTAGCAACCTTTTGCAGCTGCAAACACCTTATTATTGGAAATCTTAAATTGGACACAATTAAACGTAACTTCATTTAGATCTCCTCTTTGGGAACCCTGGATCCGGGATTGCCCTCATATTGCTGCCCATGGAATGATTTGTAGGCCTTCAATTATACCTAGAATTTGCAAAAAATTACGATGGGTTAAGTTGGATGAAGTTGATTTCAAACTTCAGGACCGAGGCCTAAATACTAACATTTTTTTTGTCTGCGTAGTAATGCCTTTCATTCATGGGCTGAATTATTATATCTAGACTACCAATATTTCATATTAACTTTTTTGTCAAAAACAAAACTTATCTGGGCCTGCCACTGAGACTAATGGCATGCTTGCTTTCAATTCCAACTTGAAAACAAAACCTTTATTACATGACATTCCAGACTGCTTCTATTTTAGCTGATCTTGCTGACTCATGTTTGGTAAATATCTCCAAATAACAATCCGAGTGTGTTTGTGACTGCAAATAATTCAAAACAAGAATTTTTATTTCTTTTTATTTCTTCTGCATGTAGGCACTATATGATGTAACGGTAGGCTGCTTCTAGGCAAGTATATTCAAGATTCCTTGTGCATCAAAAGGCGGTCAGACGCTCCGGGGAAAGGCTCACGGAAAAATCAGAATGAATTGTTCAGACATCCCAGTAAACTGTTAAAAACGTCACACAGAATACTTCATTTTCTAAAAATTTATACTTTCATAGATAGTTTGCCAACTTATCAAACCAGCATAGTATTTCCCATTGCACCCACTGAGCCTTTCTTTTGTAGTTGGCCTATCAAATGAGCACTCTTAGCCCAGGGAGGTGTTACTTTGACAGGAGACACATCTTTAACCCTTTCTTTGAACCTAGCTAGGTGCCGACAGTAATCCCTTTTTGAAGTAATCTTCCAGATATAATAGGCTGAAGGTACTTAAGAAACTAAACACAAAGGTTCACGTCGTCTGCTAAATCTTGAAGAGCGGCACATGAAAATTTGCCCATTTAGTTTACATTGCCAGTCGTTTCAGTTGCAAATTGATTTGCACCCTTGGCGCGTTGTGCCCTTTTTAAAAACACCATATTGTCATTCTTTGTTACATTTTGAGCACGAATTCACCACCTTAAAGTTTCGAAATAATGCGCAAATTGATGATAGCTCATAGCTCTTTTCCGCATTTGCAAATAGCATGGGCAGTTCTTTTATTACAAAGATCTTTAGACTTCGTCACGAAAAACAGTCGTTTTGAATGTTAAAACATTGGCACTTACTAGACTGTCGGCAACTTGCTACACACCAAACCATTGTTCACCATAATCTTCTTGTCAGCCTAATAGAGTCGTTGACAAAAGTTGGCTAGGACAGGAAATAGCAGTTATAGGTATTAGACAAAAGAACACAAAAGAAATGGAGGTTCTGAAGTCATATTATCTGTCATTAAATGATCTCCTCACTCTTAATCCCATCAAACAGGATTAGAAAAATTACATTTTAAGTTGGATATCCTGTCAAAGTAACACCTCCCTGCTTAGCCTGATTTGTATGTGTTGCCTGTTCTGAAGCAACTTTGTTGCCATAGCCACTACACTGCCACTGTGTGCTTCAACAACCCAATGTTTTCTAAATCACAATAAGTGATAGACTTTCCTGACTTTACTTGAAATATTTCGGCGAAGCTCGTCTTGTGGTTAGAATATTATGTTAAACATTCTTGCGGTTTATTGCTTCTCATTGAGCCTTGGGGGCATTCTTTGCAATAATTTTTTTCTTCTTTTTTTACAAGTATTGATTTCATCAAGTACTGGCTCAGTTTTTATTCAAAATGCAAATTTGTTACGCAACTAGAAATCTAGAGTAAGTAAAAAAATTAAATTTGTAAAAGACGGCAATTTTCTTACCCTGCTGCTAGTAGCCCAATGTATGTGTTTAACACGAAGGGTAAAAAGATGTCAACACTCCTACTGCTGGTAAAACAGCAACGAAACATTCATTCACGATCATGTGAATGGTAAGGCGGTCCAATTAGTAGTTCCATTTTTTCTCATGAAGGGAATTAGCAGTCGCCCCACAATTGTTTTAACAGATGAACTAAATGTTCCAAATCCCGTCTTATCTCATTTGAAAGTATCTTTTATTATATTTTAGAATGATAAATGTGGTATTCCCAAGGTTAAAAAAAGAAAGATATTAAACATGAAAACCATAGCTAAAATAGTTTCACACTGAACGGTAAAATCACCAAAAACATCAACAACGCTGTGACCGCATTTTTCCATTTGCATAAATTTGAAATTCAGTTACAAAATTGCTGTCACATGCCATAAAAGAGTCATTCATGAATCAGGGTACCCTAGTAAATTAATTCAGTTTGGGGTGACATTTTTTCTTTCAGATACTTTCCTGTAAAGATATAAGCTTTGTTTTCACATCCCTCAGAAGTGACATATCAGTTCTTTTACATCCAGTGTATCACTTTCAAAAACAAAGGGTCCTTCCTTGCCCCCGCTGCCTTGCAAATACTACAACTAGGGTCTCGGCTAAGACTAAGAGGCTGACAGAATCTGTAAACGTGTACTTCGGAGCAGCTCCTTCTCACCCACCCCGTTGGGGCAAAGTCAATAGCTTCCATGTTCAGTTCCTCATTTCACCGTTCATCGATTTTGTCAAATATTATCCCCTACAAACAAAAGACGGGATCCCCTCCGGAAGTGGCCCAATTCCTACAAGTATTCAAGTATTTAATTTTAATTCCATGGGAATCATGTATATCCAACGGGAAATCAGTTGTTGGCACATGTTGAAATGATTCTTCCCTACAAAACAAGTGGCATGTCACCTATATACAAACGGTTCAAGCACCGATGAATTTGGGGCTCACTCGGGGCTAGGTCTGGTCTCGTTCGCTGTACTTGGGGTGCACTCTGGAAAATCGAGGCGCGTTCGGGGACCGTTCTGGGTTTGCTCGGATGGAACTCTGGATCCTCGGGGTACGACTCGGGGTGAGCACGTCCTGAACTGGGGGCATTCCTAGTTCGCTCCTACTTCACCCCGGACGGGCTCGGGCCAAACACGGGCTGTTATCGTTCCTGGTACACTCAGAGACATTTTGGTACCAAGCTGGCCAGGAGTTAAAATCGAGTAAAACTCGGGACATTCTGCTAGTTCGGGGCTTACATGTGAGGGCAGCTTAAGACTAGATTAACTCGAATAAGAACTGAAACAACTCGGGTAATACCCATTTACCGGATTCAAAGGCGGACACAGGAGTAAAAAAACGACTATCCTTCCTTAACATAAAAAGAACGTGATTGCTTTAAAATGCTTTTCGTTGTGAGAATCATTGTCAGTGGTCAAAAAACATGGAGAGATATTAAACATGAAAACCATAGCTAAAATAGTTTCACACTGAACGGTAAAAATCACCAAAAACATCAACAATGCTGTGACCGCATTTTCCTACTACCATTTAATGACACATTATCTGCTAACTTTCTGTGAGAAAATTTTCACAGAAAGGCAGTATAATACATTTCTACATTCCCCTCAATATAAAAGTTGAGATAACTGGACAAAACTGAGTTAACTTGCTGCATGAACATTTTAAGTTAAGTGAAATGACTTTCTCTTTGTAACTAGATTTTTAATCAAAGCAACTCAGTTGGCTGAACTTACAAAGTTTTATGCAGAAAGGTTCCTCGATTCTGTTAAGTTATCAAAACGAACTGGGTTTTACAGTGTACTTCCGATCTAAAAAGCATCCTATCAACTACAAGTACGTATAAATAGTCATGGAGCTAATACGTAGAGCTGTTGAACTCAGTTCTGCAGAACGCGGGGAGGAAGTATAATATTCAACAGCTTGAAGTGGGCTCGAACGTTTCCTGTCGTACGTGGACATTTCACACCTTGATGCACCTTCGTGTCTGCATTGTTCTCAAAATGAACGAACTGTAAAGTTCGACTCGTTTTGCGCACACTGATCTCTCATTGGCACTCTTAAGCTCCAGTGTCCCACCATCACGACTTTGGGTAGCGAATCGCTACGAATGTAAAAATCGTGGACATTCCTCCTAATTCTTACTGGGTTCTTGTTGGAGTCCTGGTGATTCGGGGCAGTTCTCCTCTATTCGCGGGAGGGCCACGACAGTTTTGAAATGTTTAAAACATTTGTGGTCAGGTCACGATTAAATTTGTTCGTACTACATTCTTAACGTGTTCGTAATGATGTGTGCTTGCGTTCGTCTCCTTTCGTAGCGATTCGTGGTGCTAGCTGTCAGTCATTTTCAAACACTCATGGAAGAATATAGTACGCTATGCTACGAAATACTGCTCATCCAGTACAAACCTGGTACGAACATGGCGAACACAGTACGAATCACGAAGAACACAGTACGCATATGACACGAACTGGGAAAAACCCAGTGCGATCTGATACGAATCCGCTAAGCATCAGTACGAACCACCAAGAACCCAGTACGCGTGCACCACGAATGTGACACGCATGCACCACATGCCAGGGCAAACGAAAACTGACTGCTTTTTGGAAGCGTCTGTACGGGATTTCTTGGGAATCGTGACGCAATTGTGGTGATTCACAGTAGCTCGTGGTGGTTTGTACTGATTCGTGGACATTCGTATGGCGTTCTTACTGCGATCGTACAGAGTTCTCAAGGGCTCGTACTGGTTCTTCTTAATTCTTGTTGAAAGCGTGCCGCGTTCTTACTGTCTCACTGCATTCTTTTGTCATTCGTACCGATGCGTACAACATGCGTACGACATGCGTGGGGAACTCTTTCAAGGGTCAGAACATGGCGAACCACCACGACTTTTGCATTCTTCCCAATTCGTAGGCATGTGATGTTGGGACTGGGGCTTTAGCTCATTATCGGAATATTTTACTGTGGTAGGTTCATAATTCCTGAAGTGACCACTGTTTTACTTGTACGGTATAGTTTGTACAGTATTTTTGACTACATTCATGATGCAATATAGGCTTCTACGCTACTCTTCCTAAGCTTAAAACAAACCAACAACTCTTAACTGTACACATCATGCACTTTGCCAGCCTCTCACTGCTGTATTGTATAGTTTGTTACAGACTCATTAATGTTTACAACAAATGACGTCACGGCTGGTTGGCAAAAGAGTTGGTAAGGCGCGTTTACACTGTCGTCTCAATGAAAAGCATATTCCAATTCGTCTACTTTCTGCATGCAGCAACGCAAGCGTTTACAGGCGCAACATGTAACATACATGCATGTGTTCTTGCGCTTGCTCTATGCCAACCAATGCCAACCAGTGACGTAATCGTGACTAGCCAAATTTTCATTGCATGCATGTATGTTACACTCCAGGAGACGCCCATTGCGTTTGGTTGATGACATGCCTGTGGATTAGAGAGGTTTTTTTTCAAATTTTAACAGCAACACCGTCTGAGTTCGGACGCACACAAACATGCAAGGCTGCACTGTGTGTATCGTAGTTGCAGCTTGCTTGCACTGGACAGTATACTGTTAAGGTGCTTTAGTAAGTCTTGTAACAGTGGAAAAAGATGTAGGTATACAGCCAAGGAAAAAGTTTTCTTATGCTACATGTTATGGTACTAAATGCCTTTCACTCTGAAAAATGATAGAGGTACCCAAGAATCAGGTTACTAAAAGGAAAATGGTAGTTACACCAATATTGCAATAAGTGTACCCGCGCATCCCATTTCATAAATGGCTCTAAAGAATCACTTCGCAATATTTCCCCTGAACTATGAAATTCACACAGAGTTAATCCTCGGTTTACCCTCAATATACAATTGTATATGTATATATATATATATATATGTGTGTGTGTGTTCTTTAGTATTCATGAAATATACTTGAAGGAAAATAAGAGGACATTTGTGAGATTTAGATGTTGTTGCGAAATAAGTTTGGGAGACTTGTTATACCTTTAAAACAATTGTATATTGCATTCAAGGAACTGAGGAAGACACCTAATTTTCATTTTTGTTTATTTCCAACCTGAATGGACTGTTTTTTTTTTTTTGTTTTTTTTTTTTTGTTTTTTTTTAATACATTTGTTCACACTGTATTACTGTTTTAATTGACATCATTGAAGTTCTGGATTGAGTGGAAAAGTAGAAATCATGGAATCAAGATGAGAAAGTACGCTTGTGAAGAGAAACTTGGGAACACATTGTGAGACACATGTATGTAAAAACCAAACTATTCTACCTTTTAAAATAGGTGTGGAGCTATTGTTCCAAACAATACCCAAGACTTTGCTTGTGAGTTAACAATTACTGATGCATCAAAGAAACTTTAAAGTGTACCTACAGTGAACAATTTCAAAAATATACGTTACAAAGCTTAAAAAGTTCATCCAAATGGTCCATCAACTCCCATCTTCATAAGACTTTCCTGAGCTGGGGTATAAACTGTTGATGCTTGTTTAAATTGGTAGATTGCGCAATAACTCATGATGCCATTCTTGCACTACTCAAATTCCCGCCTTTGTTTTCCTTTGTTTATTTGAATGCCACTGGACCATATTCCGAAATATGATCATTACTTTACTGTTATAGGGTGATTTTGCTGTATAAGTCCTTTTCATATTAAGTGCTATAAAGTAAACCGTAAAGGTCATATAAACATTCTAATTTCCAAAGGAAGCAAAAGCAAGTAATGTGAGTTGTAAAGGAGTGACACCATCGTTGCGCAATCGACTATTCAAATTACATTAATTACTTTCAACAATTTATATCAGAGCAACAGAGTAAGCTATGAAAATGGGAGTTGGATGAATAAAAATTTTTCAACTTATAAAATATATATTCTTGTTATTTTTTAGGTCCACTTTAAATTTTTGAGTGTTATCAGGACAAGTGGTAATAGCCATGCTTCTAGGCTGCTACATTATTGGAATCCATGAAAGGCTTTCAAAGTGATGGCTGCAGGCAGTTTATCAGCATTATCATTGTAGTGTTGTAGTTCTGTTCAACCAAGGTATTCTATCATGATATTTTGCCTACTAATATTCCAAGGATATTGAAAGATGATATCGTGTAAAAGAAAAACACCACATAAGACAATTCCCCACCAGAGGTTTATCCAGTGGGGAACACATTACCCGTAGGGATTATTCCCTGTGGGAAGCCTTCCCAGTGGGTACCGCTTACGTAAAATCCATTTAGGTGGTACACATGGATATGGCATGTCCTTAAAGTCTGTGATCAGTCCCTTACTTTCTTTATTTTGCTTGAGTTAAGGATAGTACGAAAACTAAAACTTCATTTCTTTAATCACTCATTCCTATCCACTCTAGACAAAATGACATTTTTTGTTGTATTTAATATTTTGTTGTATTTAATAATTTAAACTTTTCCTGCTATCGGTCTACCTAGTAACTGTACTCATCAAAGGGCTGCATGTGGTACACTGTCTTACATCAGTACACTAGGACCAGCTTATCGTATTCATTTTCAGAAAGAAAAAAAGACTTAAAGACAATTACAAGAATACCCCCAACTGGGACTCCGACGTTTATGTCTTGGGTTTTGCCCCATTCTTTAACGGACCTGTCTACTCCCGTAACCACTCGATCAAATGATATTGTTCTAACATGGAACCATGAACAGCAATGTAAAGCAGACGTACGTCTTATTATACAAATGCCTGCTTGCTATCTACTACTGCAATACTTACTCCCAAAGAAAGTAAAGATCCAGAAAGCACATAACTTTTAAAGAGTTACCCTCAGGCAGCCCTCCTTAAACTAAGTGGTAGCAAGTGGTGTCTGCATCATTGAGTAACATGGAAGAATTTAAGTCGTTACATCGGCAAATTATCACTAATTTCTTAAAACTATTCAATTTAATTCACCTAATAATTAAGTTAGACACAGTACAATACTGTAGACAGATACTGTAGACAGAAACGAGGTGATTTCTTTTTGGGTAACACAATTGCGTTATCGCTATCTGCCTGACATCTTTCCTGTTCAGATGTTACATGGTTAATAGAATAACTCCAGTTTAATAAAAATTACTTGAAGTAGGAAAAAACCTACATCTTTCTCAAATGAATTTGCAAGTAAATTTCAGTAGTTAAAATAGCATTTAAGTTTAGCCTAATTTTGTTCTTCGCTAAAAAATCCAATGACTTTATTAAATGACTTACAATGCTGCGATGACCTTGTGTGGTTGCCGGTTTGTCAATGATTAGCGTATTCGATTTGACAATGTTTCCCCTGCCTTACTAGAGCTTCCGACTTGGGTTATGATGGTCTTTCGCACTTTGGTAAAATAAACGAACGTTTATCATAAGTATCGGAGAAGTTGGTTTGCGATAGCCAATGGCAGAGCCCGTAGTAAAGTGAACTCCGAATGTACCACAAACGCTCACTATTGTGAACGTTCACTGATTCGAAACAATGCTCCTTTGGAAAATTCTCACATAACGCTTGCGCGACATTACCCATTTCTACATCAACCACTTTTCACAAGTCGCCTGTTGCCCAACTTCATCTGCATGTTTAGAAAATGTTCACCAGTGAGTGCTGTTTGTTTAGCTGCCATGATTTCGCAAAGGACGGTGAGATGCTCCCTCAAGTAATCCGCCCGAGGGGTCACTCACTTGGGCCCGACGCGAGTAAGCGCGAATGCTGACGACACCGGCTAATCGAACGTCCTCGCAACAGACACGAGTGGACTCGGCCGGGGGTTATCTAACACCCTAGGCGTAATTGTCAGTCGAATTTGCGATATTGTGATGTGCGTATAAGTAATGTAAGATTCCATAACAGAGACTAGCGTCACATCTTACGGTACTTTTACAGGACTGTAGAGCTGTGGAGAATACGCAAACCGCCCTTTGACCCTTTGCATTTGGCCGTAATCGCCCTTCAGTTCCCTCAAACGGTGTGATGCCTACCACATCATCATTTGTGGAACACTCAAGGGGTAGAAAATGGATTCAAATCAAGAATAATTTACAGAAGATAACGGGTACAGGGGTCGTAAACGGGTACAGGGGTCGTTCTTCGTTTTCTACTGAACCATTGCAATTATAGACTCCACTATGTGAGGTCCGGGGCCAATTACCGTCCCGGAGGAGAATCCTCCTGAAACTTTGGGCATTGCCAGTTTAAAGCATCGATGAGGATAACAATAAGGCACGGTTATATCTTCGAATTTGCACTGGTTGCGCTCAATAAGTACAATACCAAAATCACGCTTCTCCTTGTGGTTCATTTCAGTAAATCCCTTTGTGGGGTGGCCCCGATATCTCTGGAGCATTTGAACGATTGTGGCACTAATTAAAAATCCAAAATTTACTATCTACAAATGGCACTTAGGCGCACTAAACAGACCATAAAGTCTTCTTATGTCTTTTCAAAATTTTGTAATTCTGACTATCCGCCGGTGGATTTCTTCCAGATGCACCGGGAATTAAGGGATGGTGGGTGGAGAGTGGAAGAGTTTCTGCTGAATTTTGCAATAATATTACTCACTTTCTTCTATGAGAAGTTGTGATAGGTTACCAAATGAATGATGAATGCGCGCAAATCGCGCCGAGAAATAACACTCGTGCTGTCATTTTTGTAATAATTTCCTTAATTTTACATAAAATCACCTGCATACGAATATCACTTAGGCAATAGAGAGACCAAAAAATGACTGATGTATGAACAGTTGATAGCAATAGACTGATATCAATCCCAACAGTGTCTTGTGTGATTAACCCACTGGCGTATGGGGGGGGCAACGGGGGCCATGGCCCCACCCAAAGGTAAACCAAAAATTGTTTCCGAAAACTCGCTGAATAATTAAGGAATAGACTGCCAAAGGTAGACTTTTACAGGCAAATGATTGGAAAAATTAGGAAAACGATTTGTTTAGAAGAAAATTAACCTCACAATTGTACACTTTTGTTGCACCAACACTTTTGTTCCAAAGAAAAGAAGAGCCGGCCCGGGAGGCATATGGGGGCACGTGCCTCCAGTTGATTTCGAGGTATTTTTCCGAAAATTTTAATATGAGCCACAAAGGCTTCCTGTAAGGGTAGGGGTGAGGTGTGTTTCTGACTCAAACAAATATCTGTTGCCATTACCTTTTATCACCAGTTGTTCTCAAACTAGAAAAATCCTCGCAAATTGGGCATAAAGTATCAGAACTTTGCGCGTTCCGCGCGTGTGCAGCCTCACCGCACTGCTTGCTTTGTTTACTATCAATACCGTCTCAAAAATATTCACATCATTCAACGGTGGGGGTTCTACAATTACTCCACACTGCAAGAGTGCAAAGGAATGGAATTCAGGGGAGGACATAATTATGACCAAAACATTTTTCACTACAAAATTACATATTTGACCTCTGTCAGGAATCAGCATCCGTAGAGAAGCTACAGTATCATGAGTAGCATATACGGCAACATTCGTAGCATTCATTTGTCGTTACACATTTTTAATAACGAGTGCCATGGCACAGCCCAAATATCACTACCCAATGATAATTTCTGAGCATGTAATTAACGGAAAGTTTAATCAAAGATAGCTGCATTTTTGCATCTAAGCTTCCTTATCTAAACAAGAATTTTAAGGGGAGGAGTTGTTACCCCTCCAATCAAACAGAACACCTTTCCTTTCCAGTCAACTAAAAGTAAGAATTCACTTAATTGTGAAGTTTTTCCAATATATGATCAATCCGAAAAGTTGTCAAAGATAGCACCATTTTGCATGCAAGCCATCTTAAATGAACAAAAATTTCCCAAAGAGAAAGGGGGACACCCCTCCCCCAAGAGGTCACCAGCACAAGATGACAAACTACCACCTATGCGGATATGCGCAATTTACTCCCGCTCTGCGTTTATCTGGGGTGAGCTTGAAACATCTTTTATGGTACCATCAGTCACCAACCTCTGGCGGCGCCACTTGGGGAGGGAACACCTCTTTTTAGACCCCTCATCATATCATTGTACCGCTAGTTTCCCCCCTCCCAAACAAAGGCCCTGGATCCGCCGCCAGTGGATTAACCGGCAACCTGACTGTCACTCTACGCAACAGACTACGTATATCTACATCTCATCCCGGACGAACAGTCACGTTGAGTTGCATTACATTACAAAAGGCTTTTTATTCCACAGTGTCGGTCTTTTTCATTGCAGAAAATTATGCAATAGGGTACTATTATTTTTCCGACACCGAAGTTTCCTTCAAAAGGCGATGGCTTTCAGAATAGTTTAGAAGAGATCACTGGCGAAGAATCCTCAATTTGTGATAAATTTTCAAACAATAAAAAATAATTTCACGTCAAACAGAATAGTTTCCTACTACAATAACATCTCGGTTAGGTTAGGTTCCTGGTTAAATGTATCCAAAGCACTGTTTCCACCATACAATAGTTTACCTAAGTATCGCGTTGCGATCGTAAAATATCTCGACATTTCTGTAGCCCCAAATACTTTTTTCTGACAAAGTAAATTCGTAAGTTGGCAAAGTCAATGACAATTTTTCTTTACATACCACAAAACTTCCCCGCAGACCGAACTTTGAAAATTGTTAGGGGGTGTAACACTCCCACACCCACGTAGTGACGCCCCTGCCCATGTCTCTCAATAGTGGCGCAGAATTTCATGTGCTTATAGCAAAGGATAGAAGGCGAGTGAGTAGAAGAACCGAAAGTTAACATAGGCCCTCTCTTGAAGACAATTGAAGGCCTGCGCATTCCCTTGAAAGGACCTCCTATAGGAAAGAACTTGAAAGAAAGTTCGACAGAAAGCATATACGAAGGACAGTAAAGAACAAATCAAAATGGAAATAATTGTCATGAAAGGTAGGTCTTCTTGCTTATAGGAAATTGCTGAAGCTTATTTTGAGTTGTCTTTGAAAAGAATAAAGCATAGGCGTACGGGACTCTTCCGACTTGGGGGCAGAAAATTTCTGCCCGAATCTCAAAAAAGTTGCCCAAAGTCAAGGACGTGGATCCATCTCTAAAGACGGAGGGAGTTTTCACCATATGAGAATCTCTGTTCTGGGAGAGGGGTCTAAGGGGGTATCCCCTCCCCTTTGGAAAGTTTTTGCTCACGTAAGGTGGGATAAATGCAAAATGGTGCTACATTTATTGCTACATTTGAGTTGGACAACAATTTCTATTTTTTTAGGAAATCTTTTCATCTTGCTTGTTTAAGTAACTTTTTTTCCTCAGTTCTTGGGGTAAATGAGAACCACACTGCGCAAAGTAAGTGAACAGTAAATTGTAAGACTACATATACCATTAGCAAGGTTAGTTTACTCATATCTTATGAAATTTGGATATGGAAGGGATTAGGACTGTGCATGTCAGAGCCTTTTCGAAAGTCTGATAGAAGTGATACTGGCAAATAACTACCCACGCCAGCGAAGCGCGCGAAAATTGTCGCACTTTTGGGGGGAAATCGATCAAAAATTCGGGAACTCAGTAGAAATTTGGGGCAATCTTTTCACTTTTTCTTCATCTCTGCCGAAATTTCACCTATTCTGTGCCCAAATTTTGATCATTTTTTGCACGAATTTTTGACCTCAGAAAAGTTTGGGGGCAGTCTGCCCCCTCCCCCCGCCTCGTACGCGTATGGATTAAAGAGACTGAGCAAGTTTAATGCACTTGCGTACTTTGCAATTTATCGTTTGAGGTGTTATTCAGATATGCAGCCTATTGCTCATTCATGTATTAAAGTGACGATAAATTGTAAAGTTTAAGCTGGTGTTAACATGTTCTGAAGAAATGTTGGTCACAATCTGTCGGAATGGTTGTTACAAGCACAGTTTCGTGCTGGTTACTGTAATACATTCACTTGAACAAATTCCTCCTACAAGTACTAATATCAAAGTGGATTTTTAAATTACACGTTTATTTATCATTTCCATTAAATATATCTGTTTCTTTTGGAATAGAAGCCGAGAATACCCGAGGAAATGTCATTTTTTTCCAATAATCCCCGACTTCTTGCCGCACGCGTGACAAGGATTAGTTCACCCACATTCGACAAAATGTCATATTTGCCACTTTTACCGAACTGCTGGTCGAACGTGTTATAAGGGATTTGTCGGTTTTTCATGGAACAGAAGCTGAGAATGCTGTATTTGGTCATAATCTCTGACTACACTTGTCAACTGTTTGACAAAATGTTATGCAAAAGGCTCTGTCCAGATAGGGGTACACATTACTTTTTGAAGACAGAAATTGTTTTAACCTTGTAACGAGCTGTCAATCACTTGTTAGGGGACATAAAAGCTTAGGTAATCATCAGCAACTGACTTCCTGTCTAGAGGAGGTCAATGGAGATACTGTCCAGACTTCCTTTGCAAGTTACTGGTTATCATAATACAATTACAAGCAAAAGTTACAAACCACAAAACCCAAAGAGAAGAAAAATCCAAGGCTCTGAACAAATACCAAGATAAATGACGAGCAAACATAGAAGTTAACATAGCAGTGGTTACATTAAATTAACGTACAGAAATTAAAACCATGCGAAACTTATCAGTAACTTGTTATGAAGAAATACCAATCCTCAGATAGTCATCAACAAAGGACTTCCTCTTTAGGAGATCTGTGGGATATCGTCCAGGCTTTATGTAAGTGCCTTCAAAATGTGAATCAACTATCCTTGTCCTATCATCAAATCGGCCTTAACTTATTGAAAAAAGGAATGACCTAACTCGTTACAATACAAGCGTATGGCTGATCCGCTAGCTAGTATGATTGTTGTAGCATAACAGCAATCAAAACTTACAAACTACTTAATCTAAATTAAAAGGATTCAGCAAATTATAAAAAAATCTAAGCAGCATATACAAGACTAAAATATGGACCATACTAATTAAAAGCATCTTTAGTTACACAAAGAATTATTTTGTTAATCTCTAAAATGTGCATTCCAGAAATATCCATAACCTTGGTAACGTAACAAACAGTGATCAGGTGATAGCGTAATGGAAATCCTCAAACTGTCTCAGAAATAGTATTTGGTAGCTAATTCATAGTAATATTACATATTGTTACCACATGTACAGAACTGGAGCAATTGTCTTTCATTTGTTAATGTTAAGATCAGTTAGGACAGCATTTCATCTTCCAGCATAGATACTAAAAAATCAATTTATCATGGGGACAATTACAATTATAGAGAATACAAACTTAAGGGGTAAACTTTGTAAACTTTGAAGTGCGTATGACGCGGCCAAATTAACTTTCGTGTATTGCAAGATTAGGTACAGTATTGTAAAAATATCATTTCATACACGTATTAAACCTCTGCAATTCGGCATAAATAAAATTTGAAGGGAAACGTACAAAAATCCAATTTCGAAAAATGCCTCAACAGGTCAATTGACTGTTATGACCTAATTGGAGGCACAAACATTGGCCTATGTACGGACGCATATCTAGATGTGGAACTAATATAACGCTGAGATGATGTTATCATAGCAACTTCATAAAAGTAAAAGGCTTACATTACAATGCCTGCGCAACATACAGAGCGCAAATCGTGAAACGAGTTGGGCTTTGACGCATATCATTGGCCAATATGCAGGTTTGCATATGGGGGCGCGTGTTTTAGCTTCCCTACATAGGCCTCAGTTCTCTTTTTGTGCCCAAAGAACGCGGTCGACGCGCTGTACAGAGAAGCTATGCACATGTAAGGACAGTCCATAACAAGCGCGCTTATACTCAGTGGGGTGTACATTTGACGATGTTGTTGCGAATACAACAACAGCGATGCGTCATTCGCAGTCTCGCCACTGGTCTCACGCGCTGCTGTAGTATCTTAGCACATATGCTTGCAACGATGTACCAGCTAACGCGCGTCAGCATGCACTTGATTCGGTGTGTAGAACAATAGATTAGCTGCCTAGTAGGGCTACAGTTGTGCTGCTTACCTTGCCTCCAATGACGTCAGTCTTGAGACGCGCTCACATACGTTTCTTCGCTTTCGGATTTTAGATGGGCTGAGCCTGGCCTGTATTTGGTAATTTACATGGTCCGTAAAACATTCGTTTTATTTTAAGCTGTTCCCAAAGATTACTTCCTGAGAAGCTTACTTTGGCCATGTCATACCGACTTTAAGTTTGTTATTGAAGAAAACAAAACCACTTTACATTTAAAGTACCTGTAATAAACATGGCTCAAAACTTAAAAATGATTTCCTTATATCTTCAAATTATAGGTAGTTGCGTAGATATTAAAGGGAAATATTGCATTTGTAAGATTTTTTATTTAATCTATCCTGCTTTACAAACGATCAGGTCCCTGTCGATGAAAGAGAGGTAACTGGTAAAAAAATTCTAGCCGGTGAGCACTGATTAACAAGTAATTAACATTTTTGTTACAACTGACAAATTTGTTCACCCAAACAATTATGCATGCAAAAGCACACCTTCGTCACCTCTGATTTGAAATCGACCAATCACATCAATTTATCACGTTACGTCAGACAATAACAAACGCCTACTACAACATGTGAAAAATGTTCGTAAAA
>WURT03091157.1:0-12709 GCA_009936505.3 Holothuria glaberrima | reverse complement strand
CAGTAGTAACATTAGCACACAATAAATGCATTCCACTGGAAAAATACTGAATGTATTCATACCCTTTCATGATCAATGTATGGCAACTAACATAACGTAAGGGTGGCACATATCCACAATGGTTATGGTTTGCTGTCAAGAATACATAACGTATGCAACATAGTAACATTAGCACACACTTTTTCAAATTTTTTTTATCCAAACCATTATTAAACACATCATATTTATATCTTATTTCTCAGAAATCTTGCTCCTGCTGAACTTGTGAGGCAAATGAAAACACAAATTCATTTCCTATGCATACTAAGGTATGCTTAATGTTTGACACGTGACCCTGTGTCAATGTTGCTAATGTTACTATTAACAGCACTGTAATGAGAACCAAACACTAACCTTGTTAAATTTCATTTGAACAAAGGAAATGCACAAGTAGTTATCTCCTTTTTATTTTTTTATTGAAAATTGGAGCCTGATGCCTCAAACAAAGGGAGCTTTAAGCATTGATCATGGAAATTTCTATTTTTTCTCCATTGTGGGAACAAATTGGGTCATTTATTGTGAAACATGTCATATACTGTCATATTAATATGGATAGGCCTAATAATGTTTCTTATGTGGTAATTCACTCTAATGGCATAGCAACAGTAAGGGAACTTTTGAGTAATTTTTTTGAATATCCATTAATGATTATTCTGAAAATCTATATGTCACTGTCAAACATTAGTTTTATTCTGCTACGGGTTTAGGGAAATTTATACTCCTCATGATTTTATTTAAATAAAAATCACTAACGTCACCTTTGCCTGCAAATTTACCTGTTAATTTTTCAAAGCCATCTTTAAACGCTTAGATAAGTTTCTCACACATATTTATTTACTTGTCAGCCTGTTAATTGATGCAGCCTCCAAATTAATTAACCTAACCATTTGCCAAGGCCTATAAGTCTCCTAATATTCCATTAGTGTGTCTGCAATTCAGCTTTCACAGCAGACCAGTTCTTTCCTAGCAAGCACCTTATTGCATGGAGCATCAAGCATCAGGCCTAGGAGCAATAATCAAACAGTTCTTAGTCTTCAAGTAAGCTTTCAGTCCAGCTTGAGTGTCACTGTGTTAATGGCCTAGACCAGGCATGTGAAGTACTGCATACTTCAATGGACCAGGCATACATGGAGTTTGCCTGCTGTCCTTTATCACAGAGACCACTGAATACTGCGCGTCTTGAGTGAAACTCATCATAAATACCGTCCGTGATGATTATAATATGCTACAGTGTAGGCAGCACTGCAACCTCTGTAGAGTTTGCAGATGATTTAGGGATGCATGAAGGAAGTGTAATTACGGTACAGCTGCATGTACAAACAGTGCTAACTTAGCTGTCGGAGAGGAAGGAGGATGGTTATTTCTGTGTGAATTGCTAATAGTGATAGTGCATTTTGTCATTAATTTTGAAGAAATCCTTGGAAAATGTGTAGCTGTGAAGGATAATTCATGTGGTGGATTTTGGTGGTTTTGTGAGAAAATTTGCTTATTATTGATTGGAAAGAATATGCAGCCTAATTGTGCATCTGTTTAGTTGCTGAGCCTGTATTTATTTGGATTTATTCATTTTCCATTCAGGCTGCTTTTTTGGGATCAATTTTGTTACAGTGTTTTATTTGGAAGAAGTGGAGTGCTTTACATATAGTGTTTCAATGGAACAAGTTGTTACTTAAAAATAAAAACAGATCCAGGGTTTTCCTGAGGGTTTTTGATTCCGAGGGTTGAGAGGTTGTGTTGTTGTGAGAAATGTGATATCTGAAAATTTGGGGGACTTTGATCTTTATGTTCTTCCATTGTTTGTGCCATGAGGAGTACAGGATGGCTGTCATCCAATGTGAGCAGGGTGTTGCTCTTGGGGCACAAGTAGCAATTCTCTGGTATAAGGGTTGCAGGGTTAAGGCCATGCTGTTATTTCAAAAAAGCTTTGCATTGTAGTTATATACTACAAGAGCATAATATGTACTGTTCAAGGTTGACACATTAGGGGCCTTATTTTGTACATCTCATGTTTGCACAGTATTTACAGTAGTACCATACAGTCAAGTAACAGTATGTGTTATAAATTGATACTCTAAGTGGACATGCTTTTAATAGCACAGACTATAAATGAGTAAGAATGAGGGGCTCTTGGTTTGAACCAGTGCAAAACAATGGATAACAAGAGAGTTAACTATAATAGTGAAATCCAATATTGTAATGTAAGCTGGAAAATTTGCAACCTACCGTAGACGATGAGTCACAGAAAATTATTGAAAGGTTACAAGAACTGTCTTGCAAATTGTTGAAGATACTGAATATCAATTACTAGAACAGGTTATGGGGGTAGGGGTGAGTTGAAGAGAGGAATGTGAGTAATTGTCCTTAGCCAATTTTGGCCATTCCTGTGGAGGCAGGAGGAAAAGAATTTTGCAACATTCAGGCAGAAAACATCAGAGTTTGAGCAGAGAAAATTATATGTTCAAAATTCTAGTCCAAGGATGCCTAAAGTAGGTAAAATTTTTGGCTTGAAAGGTGAATGCCTAAATTTTTACGTGGAATTATTTTCTCAGACTGGGTCACTGGCAAAAGGAAAGTCATAATCATACGTGTAGAATTTTCTACATCAGTCAAGTGTATACCCTTAATACTGCAGTTAATGAAATCTACATTACCTTTTTATACCTGTACAGTGTAAACCTTTGTTGCCCAGGAATAAGACCTGGTCTGGGTCTGCCAACCAGGTGGGCCAAAAAAGGGTATGACATCATGGGATGTCGTAATGTAGGTGAGCGCTCTCTCCGTGCAATTTTTTTTTTGCAGAGTCTTAATTGGGTGCAATTAAGGGTTAGATCAGGTAAATGGGAAGTAAGTATTACCTAGGTCTTGTAGATTTTCAAACTTGGGAGTTTTGGGGATTTTATTCCTTTTGAATAACTCAAATTCCTTTATTTGTCAGTCAAGCTGTCACTATTAATAAGGCTTCCTTCAAGAATAATTTCATCAGTAAAAAAACATGGCCTACTGATCACTTAATTATGATAAAGTCATCTGTAGTTAGGTAGGTGGCTGCAGTATGTACAGTACTAGTCTGGTGGATGTTAATTAATAAAGTGAGTTGTATTGTATGCAAGCCATTATGTAGCTGTTTGGGCATGTTAGGGCATTTTGCTACAACCCCCACCCCAAAGAAAAACAGGCGCTAGTTGTCTAACATTTCACAGAGAAAGGCAATCCAGGAGAGTTAGACAACTTTGGGTCGCACCATAGTGGTAGGGTTCCCAACTTCCCACAATAGTCTTTGCTATGTAGCCTACAGTATTATGAGCAATAATATATACAGAGGTAATAATTGGCTAGACTCCTAGATCAGGGAGTTTTGGAGATTTTATGGTACGAAAAAGGGATAAAAAATGAAAAATATTTCTTCCATTTTAAAGTGGTAGCTTAGCCAATAAAATCTATGCTAGTGTTTTTTTTTTTTTAAGGGGGGGGGGCGGGGAGCATTTCCCTTAGACTCTTTTCATAGGACAGCAATCCACTTAGGTTGCTTTACTGCCCCTTTCCATTCTTCACCTCCCCCCCCCCCCAAAAAAAGGTAATTCTGGTGACAGGCCTGACTTTTATACATCTAAATATAGCTAACAAATGGAAGCTACAGGAAAAAAATTTTGTAATTTATTTCACTCATACTTTATCCTCACCTAATACTCCTCTTTGACTCCTAGCTCATTAGTTACAAACTGAGCTGTAAAAACTCATCTAACTAACTACTCCCCTATGACTCCTCTTTGGTTACAAACTGAGCTGTAAAACCTCATCTAACTAACTACTCCTCTTTGACAGCACCATGTAGCCTCAGTACATGCAGAGATCTTCACTAAGTACAGTAGGTTAGTTAGTTAAAATGACACACCAACACGAATGTGTTATACTGTATATATTGTCAGCAAGACTAAAGGGACAAAAATCAACTAAAAAGGTTAAGATGAGGTAAAATTCAACAAAAATTTCTTGGCAAATGCAAATGCAGGGGTCATGTCAAAAAATCATAGTACAGGTCACTTTTCTTGAGAAAGCCCAAAATGAGAGAAGGGTCTGTGTGATCAATTAACGTCTTTAGGTTTGGCACAGTGTAGTACTTCTGATGAATGTGGGAGTATTCATAACAGTCAACGAGAATGTGACTGACAGTGATAGCACAATCACAGGGGATACAATATGGTCTCTCATTCCCAGTAAATAGGCATGGGTATGGTAAATGTGGCCGATGCAAGCCCTAGTCAGAACTAAATCATCTCTCCGCTTACTGGGGGCTGCTTTACCTACAGTCCTGACCGTTGGTTTTATCAGGTACAATTTGTTTTCAGGGAAGGAACCCCACAGTTCTTGCCATGTAGGAAGAGTGACACTGAGTGAGGTGCTACAAGATGGAATGTTAAGCATTCATGCCTGGTTTGAACAATGGTAAATTATGTAGGCATGAAACATAGCAGGATGATAATTACCCTGGGTAGAAAACTGGGGAAGTTGCAATAGATCTGTCACTTGTCAAGAATTTTATTTATGCAGATTAAGTGGTAAATTTATGCCTGCTCCCAATTTTGAATTATATACCATGCACCCCTGCTGAACACTTGCTCCTATAGAGGGATTTCATGTGACGTCATGCGAGTAGGATTCCCAGGGATTGAAGGGTAAAGCATACACACAGAAAGCGTATTTACAGCACACGCGCATGGCATAACAAAGATACCACTCTGACACAATTAACGCGTGCCCTTCAAAACCAGAGATGTGCAATCTTGCCCTTCAAAATTGCGTCAGACGCGTGATCACATGACTCAGTGAAGCCCATCTGTATGGTTCTTGTACATAACACAGTCATGTGAGAATATGCTTAACTGCTCCTTGCCCTTTGTGGGGAATTTTATACTTTTATGCCTTTTGCTGTATATTAAAATGCAAAGGTACTGTAGTTGTATTACAAGTCAAGGACTTATTTTTGGGGCCCCTGCTTTCTGTTTGCCGTACAGCTCTCCGTGGTAAAGACAAAAACTTTCATTGGGGAGGGGGTAGGGTGGAAAGGGGAGGAAAGCAGGGGGCACCAGCATTTCATGAAGGAGATCCAATATGGTTAAGTACAGTGGTGACATTTTTCACTCTTGTGAGTTTTCCAGTTTTGGGCCACTGGGGGCACGAGACTTGTTGGTTGCTGCTAGTAACTCTAAATCCCTTATACTGTAACTGAATTGTGGTGTAAATTAAGAATTTGATTAAGTGCATCTACATCGCCCCTCCTCACACATATTTTTGAAGTATGCACATTATAAAATGTTACATAACAGTTGTGTATTAAAGAACATCTTGTCAGTCTAGACAGTAGAAAAATGCATAATTTAAAAAGCTAAGGACCATTTAAAGGAGAATATTGCATTTGTGGTATGTACAGGTTATCTCTCTGTTGTAAATTTTGGCCTTTTATTGGAGAAAATTTGAAAAATTTGGTGTCTTATTAAGGAAAATTTAAGGTTTTATTGGAGAAAATTTTAAAATTTGTGGTTTTTATTGAAGAATCTGCTTTCTTTGAAAGCAAAAGCATAAAACTGGTGGAGAGACTGGCCACAGTCAAGGCTACACTCATGCAAGCTTAATTGCTCCCTGATGAACCTGAAAAATTTCTCTGACAGGGAGGGGCAGTCTTCTCTTCCTACTCCTTCCTATCCCTCCCCCTCCTCCTCCCCTCCTGGTGCCACTCCTGCTTTCAACAGTTCTGTGCTAGTATATTTCCAAAGTAATAGTTGTTGCTTTTAATTCATTTTCCGATGGAAGCACCAGTGTAAGAACTTGCTTAATTATTGGAGTAACAGTTAAAGAATGATTTATATTTTGCAAATATTAATCAGTAAATTATAGTGTCTCATAATTGAATAAAAAAGAACCATAACTTGAAATACAGAAGCCTATCTACCATAGGAGAATGTCTTTTAAATACAAATTAATTTTGAGGATTTTGCCTCCTTTAACATGTTTCAAATTTACAACTCTGAATTGAAGTTTACAGTAAACCCATTGTTCCTCCACTGATTTTCATGCAAAATTAATGATGAGATGCCTGCAACATGTGCGGATGTGTTTAAGAGCAAAATTATGTTCTCAATATTGTAATCGGCTTTTATTCACTGTACACTGATAGTGCCATCCATTTTTATGTTACTGTATGCCTCATTTTGAAACAACGCTCAGTACACATTAGGTTGTTATTCAGTTACCATTGGCAACAGCAAGCTAATTCTAATTGCGATCTTCTTTTACAGTTAGAACATAACCTACTGTGTTCAAGGCAACTTGCACGTTTACTCATCCGTACTTAATCATTTTTTTTCTTTTAGTTGTCAGTTAAATTGATCAAGTTCACAATTGAATGAGCAGACCATTCTTGGAAGGATGGGTTGTAGACAGAGGAGACGTATTTACTCAAACTTGAGAGATCGCTCTTTATTTCAGCTTTGATGCTTGTAAGGCTCAATCCCTTTTCACTGCTTTGGCTGGTTGCCAAGCAACCATTAATCAATTCAAGTGTAGTGCTTGTAGAATTTTCTTTGTTGGTGTAATTTCTACATGGCAAGTATTATAACAGAAACACAGCAAAGACAAGACTCACCTGTCGGTAAAATAGAAAAGTTTGATTTATGCAGCAGCGTTGATTATTTGTTTTAAAAACACCCAAAAGACAAAAGTTATGGGATACATTTCTTCCTTTTGAATGGTACTGTAGAAGTAGTGCAATTTCCTGTTGCTTCAATTGTATCAGATAACAAAATTTTATGGGGTTTTAACATGTGTTGCTTTTATTTTAAGATTTAATTCAGATTTTTCTTGTTTGAACTAATGAGCTGTTACCAAGTAACGACACATTCACAAATCTGTTGGTCATGTATGACTATATACATTAAGTACACACATACAACAGGAGTTACACACTCATTCTAAAGGCACCCTTTGTTTGATATTGAAGTTCTCAAAAGGTCATTATCTTTTGAATTCTATGCAGGGCTGAAATTTAACTCGTCCCATCGTCCGAGATGCATAAAACTTGCACCAGACAACCACATTCTCAATTTGAGCTTGTCCGATAACAAGTAATTTTTTGTGAAATTGAATAGTTCACTAAGGCCTACATCAGCAAGAAGGTATGTCATTTAAGTCCCCAGCCCTTGAGAAGTGGTATTGAGACAATGGTATGTACTGTCATTCATCATCAAACAAAAAAGGAAAAAGATCACTATAAAATACTCAGAAATTATATCAAAAGTTTGTTTACTGTGGCAGCGACATAAAATACAGTTGTTCATTTTTGATTTGTCGTTTTCCTTTGGACAACTGAAAAAGTTTCGGACAAACAAAATTGGGGCTCAAGGTTGCCCAATGGACAACCTGAAAATTTTCTAAAAAATCAGGCCTGCTATACTGAAATTGTCCTTGTTTCCAAAAGCAAAACTTCTTAAGAATTCCCAAGATCAATATCTGGGTCACCGCAGGTTAAAAAGCAAAATTTCCCATGAATTTCTAACATTGTCACTCGGGGTCACCACAGAAAAAGCAAAATTTCCCAAGAATTCCCAAGATCAAATATGAACACAATATTTCCAATACGTTAAGATTTGACCATTTGACCACTAAATGAAAAAATTGGACAACATAGCATTATGTGGAATAAAACATCTTCGAAACCTAAATGCATTTTTGCATTCTGATTTTCTTCCTTGTTAAGTCCTACCAACATGTCACATGGTGTCAGTTCATGTCAATATTAAACTTTAAACCACAAGATCCATTGCTAATAGCTGTTCAGTGTTACTAATCTCCGTGTTTTAAATCGAATACTTGATACTTAGAGCATATCATTTGTGCCATTTATGGTAACTGTATCAATATCAATAAAAAGCCTTTTTCTTTAGGTTTCCTAACTTTCCTTCAAAGTGGCTTTTAAAAGGTTGTGACATTTGCTGAAGTTTAATACCATAATTACTGTTTTAAGATACTGTCGGTGGAGGTATATTTGGCAGGCTTTAATAAGAAAACCTCATTAACTTTTACAACTCACATAGGGATATGTAAAGGGCCTGCTAGACCCATAATTTATTAAAGTTACTGGTTGATTTGCTCAGGACCACCTGTATGGTTTAGTTTGAAGGACTTTTGCAGAGGTTGTTCACTTTTGAAACCAGTCACAGCAATCGCTTTGTGTGTATCATACATGCCTAGGTTTGTAGAATGTTGTCTTTGAAGGATCTGTTGCATCTAGGCCAGATGTTGGGTTCAACATTTGGTAGTAATTCTCAAATTCAAGCCTGCTAAGGTTATTTAGACTTACATATTATGGGAACAAAGTTGTTTTTGTAAGATTTTAGAAAGCTTATGATTGCTGGTAATATGAGCAAAAAATGTAGCCATAATTGAGCTGTGTACATTAAAGTGCTATTTATGAACATTTTAGGAGGATAGAAGAGGTAACATGATATTTTGCTTCTTCTTATGGACATGAGTGAAACTAAGTTCTGCTAAATCTTACTGGTTGGGTAATGATATACAGGTCTCAGGGTTCATAATGGATTTTTTTTCAGTGTCAGTGCTGTTATTTAAGCAAGGCCAGTGCAAAATTGTCAAGTCAGGTCAAACTTCAATAATTTTTGTAACAAAAAAGTGTCAAAATATTTACTGAATAAGCTGTAGTGAATATTGAAAGTAGGGACATCCCTTTTCATCTTCAAAAATACTAAAATTAATTTTTATTGTCTGTTTCAATAGGCCTTCATGTCTGTCTAAAAAGTCTCTAAATTCTGACTCTGTGCTCAAGTGATCAATGAATATACTCTACAGAATTGTGCAATACTGTACCTTCATTATACGCCAGTTGATGCAGCTGTACTGTGTATTTTCAAGTCACACTGTAAAGCCTACTGTGCATACTACTATACCTGTAGACATTCAGTCAAAACCCCACAAATGTCAGTTTGGTAGGAAAAAAATAGGTGAAAATATGGGAGAGGAGATTTTGGTTTGAAGCAGAATAGTTCAATGGTTTAATAGCCCAGTGTAAAGACCGTATTTACTGTATAGGCCCTTTAAAGTACACTATTTGACCAAGTTTTAAATTTATGTTTATGACATATCATAAATTTTTAAATTAAGGTGTGCATTTCATTCTCCCATATTGCATTCTGATATTGAATAGAATTTTAAGTTGCAGTGATTCATACTGTATCCGTTTACTACACACCATTTTTGGAGTTGCAATGTTTATGTGTATTGTAACAAACATTCTGTTTTAAATTGTGACCTGATTTTCATCTTACACAAATTAAAACTGCTTAACACTGTGGCACCATCAATTTCTTCTGTATTGACAATGAGTAAGCTTTTTAAGCCTAGCTAAATCCCTTCTGTAAACCAGATAATCCATGCATACAGGTAGCAGTTGGACAGAAAAAAAGAAAGAATGAAAAAAAGGAAACTTCCTGTGTGTGGACCTTTCTGTACCCCATTGAAAAGTGCCTTGTCCTCTTTATGAAGAGATATCCCCCCCCCCAAAAAAAACACTACACCCCATTCTTTGCAATGACTGTGCATACAGCTTTACTGGCAATCTGTAGGCAACATCTGCAACTTAAATCTACATAACTGGTTTGTCATCTAAGATATGTTGAGAAGATTTGCAAACATCCCTGGAGCAAATGCTTCTCTCACAATGGCTGCACTTCCTCCTGACTCGATGGAAAGGACTTTCAACTACAGTAAATTAAATGCCAGGTTATTTTTCACTTGGAGTTTAATGCATTTTTACACACTTGGAATTAAAATGCATTTTTACACCCTTGTAAAACTACAGAATTTTCTGTTATTTTTCTGTCATGGTTCTTTTTGTTTTACCCTTCTGTTATTTTCAGGCATGTTGAAAGGTTTGAAATTATTCTGCCCTAGGGATGTATTCATCTTCAGTTCAAATTTGATCTTTAACAGAGGTTTCTATGGCAACATGTTGATCTATCAATAAACATAATAACCCTTATGGATTTTCCTGACAAGGAGAATCCTCTGTCCTTACTTCAAATTAGAAAAAGAGAAAATTGTTCTGAAGACTTCCTTGTATGCCAACTGTCCTATATAACACACTTATGTTTATTGCGCCTCTCTACTGTATTTGAGTGTCATTGAAACCTTGAAGTTTGCATATAAGTAGAAGGATCTGTATTTAATTGCACAATAGGGAGGTAATAACTCTAAGATCTTAGAGGTGTTCATACTATGGGGGAGGTAACTACAGTATCTGCTTCGCCCCTCATTACCTCCTATTTACATATGTAATCCCTACTTACCTGCAATCAGAACCTGGTAAACCAATAGCACAGTGGAGGAGGGCGCCCTCTGGACAGGGCAAACTTCTGTAGAACTTAATAATTCAATAGGGTACTGTAATATTAACAAAAACCATTCCAAAATAAAAATAAAAAAAAAAAAAATAGAAGAAAGGACAAAATTGTAAGTTTTACCTCTGTGGGATCAATTCATCTTCAAAAGCAGGGGTGGGAAACCTTTTCCCAACAAAGGGCAATTTTGATATTCACAAACATTTACTACTCTTAGGCTAACAGCACAATCAGAGCCAAGGGAATGTGAAGCCCATCTGGTATAAAGTAGGGGGCCAGTCCCCCTATGGCAATTGGCCCTCTTGTGTCCTGGGAAACTGTCCCAGAAGCTCTGGAGTATCTAAATTAGTGTGGGGATAAAAACAAAGGATAACACTATCTTCAAATGACATTGAATGTGCAAGGCTAAATGGACCGCAAACATCACAACTTGACTATTTGTTTTAATGCATCTTAACTCAGACTAATGGTAGACCTTTTTAATGATTTTGAACAAGTGCAGGAAGCCCTGCAAGACCAGTTTGATCCAGTCAGAAATTTGACACTTTATTACTGTAATTGCAGAAATGTATGATATTCAAGTGATAATAAATTTACATCGCACAATTCACCTCTCTTCACCAATTTCGGGATATCACCCAATTCAAGGGGTAATCATTACCACTGAACCTGATCCTGATGCGAGTTAAAGAGTACAAGTGTTCATCAATCCACTTTGGATTATCAGACTGCCTCTTTTTGCATACTGGGTTTCCTCTGGCATTCTTTTGTGATGTGGCCACCTCATAGTTTTTGGCCACCACCTCACAGAAATTGGCTATAATTGCCACCTGTACTGTACTAGCTACAGAAGTATTGATAATTCTCCCTTACTGCTGGTGCCAAAGCTAGCCGCATATTATCCCCATGGACTAATACCTCCTCACACTCTTTAAAACCCAGGGGAAACCCTAGCATAAGTACCAAATATGGAATTTGCCCATTACTCTAACATTTCACTATCCTTTAATAATGCAGAGTTGAAGGGTTTTGGTTTTGAGAGAGTAAACACTTTCATAAAAGTTTTTACGCATGCATTGAATTACATTCATATTGGGCTGTTTTGTTTTGCTGTGTGTGAGGTGAGGAGTTGAGGTGGAAGTGAGGGGTTGAGGTGGAAGTGAGGAGTTGAGGTGGAAGGGGTTGGGCAGAGTTTATTTGAACTAGGATCAATTATCAATATAGCGCGACCATCCTCACAACAAAGTCTGAATAAAAAAAAAAAAACTTATTCCAATTTAGAAAAATTCAGATGGGATTTCGGATTGAAAATCGCTGTAGTGTGACCGGGGCTTTTATTTGGTTGTGTGTGAAAGCTCTGCAAAATGTTTGGACCTGTTCCATCCCGCCTTCATTCTCTCCCTCTTCCTAGAACCCCCTCCTCTTCCTAGAAGATTTTCAATATGTTCGTATTATTTTCTTACGTATATATTCTTCTCCCCCAAACTGTATGTAAAACTGTATGTGAAATAAACTGTATGTATTAGATTGAATATACCCGGCAAAAACATGTATTAAAATCCTTGAAATCTACCTCGGCCCTTTACGTCAGGACTACTTTACTGTGATTCTAGACTAGTAGATTTAAGATTGTAACTACAGTATACCCCACATTAATACACACCCCAGAATTTGGTCTACATGAAAAGTGCAATACTTTATAATTAATATATGTTATGGACTAAAAATGAAAGAATGTTTGTATTTATACAAACTGTTTGCCTATGCATTTTTGTCCTTCTGTAAGTTGCACATCTATGTCATACAGTATACACATAAATTATATCTATAAGCTAGCTGGTTGTTTGTGGAAAAGAATTTTTCTGCCTCTGGTCATTCAAGATGTCAGCTGTCAACATGTAATATGGTATCTAATGGAATGTCAAACTTTACAGGACAAACACATCAGCTGACTGAGGAAGACATTTATTTCTTCTGGTTTGATTTAAGGCATTGGAGTGTCAGAGTGAGATCCTCAGGATTCTTGATACAGTATTCATTAAACTTTTAAAAAGGGTGTTGACAGCCTTTCAGGTATGATAAACAGTTAGGAGTATTAACCATTATTCTTAGTAACAATTATTCCTAGTGCTTTGGTGGTACAGTTACAAAAACTGTGACATCACAGTGTGACTTGGAGTGAAAAACTACCTGTGCACTAAAGTACTGCAGTGTAGTACATTGATACTATGGTAGTTGTCAGCCACACAAAAGACATTTGTTTT
>WURT03091146.1:0-12709 GCA_009936505.3 Holothuria glaberrima | reverse complement strand
ATTAGCTAAAAAATTTTGTATGGTATGCTCATGGCTGAGTTTCATTTCATTCAGCAAGGAGCCAGCATACTCATTGGTCAAAAATTTTGTACATATGGTATGCTCATGACTGAGTTTCATTTCATTCAGCAAGGAGCCAGTATGCTCATTGGGCTTTCATCTTATGGGGAGGTGAAAAATTATTTTTAGGTCACAAGGTTTCTAAAAGTTTTGAATTATTAACATAATATCTCAAGTGGGATAACTGCATGGGATCTCATGCTTGTCATGTGGGTGACTCATACTTGTTACAATATATCAAATGGCAAGGAATTACTAAGCCTTTTGGCTTTCTAGTTTCTTAACCTTCCCATTGTTAATTTGCAATCCTTTCTCTGCATCCTCCTTAAAAATAATGATGGATGAGAGGTCTTCTTTGTGAGTTTGTTTGGGTTGAGTTGAAAGGAGCTGTTTACAATAGTATTGCAATGCCGTCTCCAGTATCTGAAAAGACCGTGTGCAGGTTGCATGTGTTAGAGCATCAAGTGGTTAACTAAAGTTTCTATGGAGTGATTGTTGTATGTTTATAAATCCAGAAGTACAGACATACAGCATTTATGCATTCTGTTCCAATTGAGTTGGTTCAGCTGTGCCACTAAAAGCTTTGATTTGTTGGTGGGGTAAAAGGGTTGTAATTGAAGAAACGTTTTGTTCAGATATACTTAGATAATAAATCTGGTGTTTGTCCCTCTTGGTGCTGTAGTTCCATACTACTTCTTGAATCAAAACAGTTTGATGTAGGTGGAGTTGCTATAAATCAGCAGACCACATTTTTCTTTCAGAGTGCAGTTGATCAATATGCACAGTGTGGAGATAACTCCTTCCTCTTGAACACCATCAGAACTGTCTTCACATCCTCAGATGCTCTCAATTTGAGTTTCAAGGTACTGTTAACAATTACTAATTAACACACATATTGTTTTAATTTGAGAAATATGCAAGAACATTCAGTAAAGTGTCTTATGTACTAACATTGCAGTGTCAGACTTTCATTATTAAATTCAATTCAAAGTTATTTCCCAATTTCACAAATGATTTGAAAGGAATACTGAAACAAAGAAAAACAAGGAATCATTTGAAGTGCCCTGGAAAAACAGGAAACCGCAGCTTAACCAGGCTTCTGACCTAAATAATAATAAAGAAAAATAACATAAGAACCAACACATGTTAAGGAACATGTGAAAAGCATAACTGAAGGAAAGAACAGTATGTGAATGCAGTTTCATTGAGGGTATCATGCTGAACTCTATTTTGGAAAATAAGGATTTAGATGATTATATTTTAAATGGTATGCCTAGCCACAATTGCGAACAATAATAATTCAACAACAATTTACCATGGGGTGCTTCATGGTGAGACACAGTAAAGCACTCCCTGTTGTATATTTGTAGTTGTAAGCCTTAGTGATCTGAGTTATGTTGAGGAGAAAAGCAGCAGAAATTGCATTAGGCAGCATACTTTTGCAATCTTTATAAATTATTTAACACATACAAATAACATTGGATGTCACTTAACATAAATAATTTATACTTGTAATAAAGCCAGCACTGGATACAGCTGCCTGGTGGGGTGGTGTCGTGCTTTACCAGTTCGTACCTGAGAAGCTCATTTTGAAGAACTTGGATGGGCTTAACAGTTGATGATTTTGCAGCACCAAAGATTTCAAAAATGTAACAGTTTGGGAAAAGCAGAAGTATAGCATAGCTGTAAAGCAGTTTTCTTTTGGAGCAAATCCCTCAGCTAATAAAAAGTGTCATTTTTACAAGAGAGCTTTAAAGATCTTATGCAGGTTCCACCCAAGAGAGAATATCATCAATCATGAAACCCTGGTACTACCCTTAAAGCAAAACTGTTACAACATGAGTTGGCTCTACCACTAGAATGAAATATGGAGTAGGTTTTACCCAGTTGCAAAGTGAGTTTATTAGTCAAACCAGTCATGGAATTTACTTTATGTATGAACACCTTTTGGATTAAACTGGCACAATTCTATCAGAATGGAAGATATTCACAAATATGAGAACTAGTAAAGGTCCAAGTAATGGAACCTTGGGAAACTCAAGTGGAGACCTCTGAATACTGTGACTAGAGAAAGTAATATTGACATAAACACACTCTTTACTGTTCTGTTAGTAAGACAGTGATGCTATGGGCTCTTCCAGGAATATCACAATGAAGTTATAAATATTTTTGTCTGAGAAAATGGAGTGGTACACAGTATCAAAGCCTTCTTGAGATCTAAATGTAAATTTAGTACGTTTTTTATTATAACCAAGCCTCCATTATCAGCCCCTTTCAAATTATTCATGTATTAGCAGGTTTTTATTACAACTTATTTTTATGGGACATTGGTGGAACATTTGTATGAAACATTTTACTTTTCTCAAACATTTCACAAACTCAGATGTTGACAAAACCTTTAAAGATGGCATTTAAGGAGGATTATTGAGTATGTACAGTAAAGCCCAGAATAAAACGGACGTTAGTAGCATTAAGCGTTAGAGAATTCCGTTTACTAGCGATAGTTGCGTTAGCATTGAACCTGTGGTAACGCAACTATCAATACTGTCGTTACCAACGTGAATGGTTACTAGCGTTATGCCTTTCTGCACCTGCAATCTTCACTCCAAGTAACAATGCCATTGTTAATTGCGTTAGAAGAATACACGGTCGCGACTGCATCGGCTTTTTCACATACATTGAAAACGGCACGACAACGTTGTTAACGCTATTAGCGATAGCTGCATTAGGTTTGTAAGGATTGTGTGGCCCGAGCAGCAGCTTGCATCAATTATTCTAGGTGAGGGGATTTTTGTAGTACAGATTTTTCTTACAGTATTCCTTCTGGATTAGTAAAAATCTTTCCGCACGTTCAAAAATATTATTGCGCATTTGCGAAACGATTTTTTTTCAAATGTTGGTAAAAATGTTTGTACGCTCAGAAAAAAAAAAATCAATTGCGTCCCTTTTGAAAATTTCATTAGTAAGTGTAAAGCTTCGTTCATGAGTATTTAATAAAAAGATAGGACTGCCTTTCACTTTCAAGACCCCTTCTTATTACGAACAAATTCAAGAAGTTTGAAAAAATCCGGAACGTTCCAAATGATGTCCTTCCTCGCGTCAAGAATTTTTCCTCCCTTTCGGAAATATTCTTGCGCATTTGCAAATCCTTTCCGAAACGAACGATTACATTTTTAAAAATGTCCGAAAAAATGTTAGTACTTTAAAGAAATGGTGAATTGCGTGACCTTTGAAAATAACATCAGTTAGCGTAAAACTTCATTCATGAGTAGTTCATAAAAATATAAGAGGACCATCATTCACTTTCAAAAACCCCTTCTTAATACAAACAAATTCCTGAAATTTAAAAAAATCCGGAACGTTCCAGATGCTGTCCAGCCTTCGGTCGAAAATCTTTCCCACATCCCAAAATATAGTTGCGCATTTGGAAATCCTTTATGAAATGAACGGTTTTTTTTCAATGTTTGTTCAAAAAAATGTCCGTCTGTTCCAAAAATAAAAAAAAAGGGATGAATTGCGAGAAACTTTGAAATGTACATCAGTTATTGTAAAACCTGATTCATGAGTATTTTATAGAAATATAGGAGGACCGTCATTCACTTTCGGAAACCCCTTCTTATTACCAACAAATTACGGAAGTTTGAAAAAATCTTAAACTTTCCAAATGCTGTCCTACCTTTGGTCGAAAATCTTCCCGCACATTCCAAAATATATTTGCGCATTTGCAAATCCTTTCCGTAATGAACATTTTTTTAAATGTTTGTTCGAAACATGTCCGTCGTCAAAAAATGATGAATTGCATGACATTTAAAATGTACATCAGTTAGTGTATAACCTCACTCATGATTATTTTAAAAAGAAATATAGGAGGACCATCATTCCCTTTGGAAAACCCTTTGTTATTACGAACAAATTCCGAAAGTTTGAAAAAAAAATTCTGGAACGTTCCAAATGCTGTCCTAACTACGGTCGAAATCTTTTCACACGATCGGAAATATTCTTGCTCATTCGCAAATCCTTTATGAAACGAAAGGTTTTTTTTTTTGTTTTGTTAATGTTTGTTCAAAAAAATGTCCATCTGATCCCCCAAAAAGATGAATTGCAAGAAACTTTAAAATGTACATCAGTTATTGTAAAACCTGATTCATGAGTTTTTCATAAAAATATAGGTGGACCGACATTCACTTTCGGAAACCCCTTCTTATTACGAACAAATTACGGAAGTTTGAAAAAATCTGAAACGTTCCAAATGCTGTCCAACCTTCGGTCAAAAATCTTTCCACACTATCCAAAATATATTTGCGCATTTGCAAATGCTTTTCGAAACAAACATTTTTTTTTAAATGTTCGCAATAATGTCCGTGTCAAAAAAAAAAAAAAAAAATATGAATTGCATTACCTTTGAAAATTACATTAGTAAGTGTAAAACTACATTCATGAGTATTTTATGAAATTTTGGAGGACCGACATTTGCTTTCAAAAATCCTTTTCTCATTACGAAAAAATTCCAAAAAAAAAAAGAAAGATCTGGAACATTCCAAAGCCTGTCCTACTTTTGGTCAAAAATCTTTCCCCACATTCGGAAATTTTCTTGCGCTTTTGCAAATGCTTTGGAAATAATGTCCGTCAGTGCAAACAAGAAGATGAATTGCGTCAATTACTTTGAAAGTTACATCAGTGATAGTGTAAAACCTCATGAGTATTTCATAAAAATATAGGACCGTCATTCCCTTTGGAAAATCCCTTCTCATTACGAACAAATTTCAAAGTTTGAAAACAAAAAAAGTCTGGAACATTTCAAATGCTGTCCTTCCTTCGGTCAAAAATTTTTCCACACTTTCGGAAATATTCTTGCGCAAATGCATATCCTTTCTGAAGCGAATTTTTTTTTCAAATGTTTGATAAAAATGTCCTTTGGTTCCTTAATAAAAAGAATTTTTATAAATCAGTCAAAAATGAAAATGACTGCGTCTCAACTTGCCACAAAACCCCCATTAGCATCATCATGGTACCCTTAAGGGGTAGAGTTGGCCCTCTATTCCCTTCTACCATATGCACCACTGTGGACACTGGGGACCAAGTCTGGGACAACATATGGTGGAGCCACTCCATGAATGATGCCGATAAGGGTCCAAGGAACCATTAACTGACATCCATGTACCAATATTCCTTCTTCGAGGGTACATAGTCGGGCCGAGGCCTCAGTCGGGAAAATGGCAGTGACAAGTTAAATCTTATCTCAAAACTTTTCTCCTTCTTATGAGAAAAGTATAATATGCGAAAAAACATTAACGATTAAAGTTTTTGTGTGTTATTTTGAAAATACCTTGTGCCAGTGGTGCCGACATTCACACAGTAGAATATGCTGGCTAACACCCTGCACATATCTTCCAGGGGCTTCACCCTCTGGACCCCACCAGGGGCCCTAAAGCGGGCCCACGGACCCCACCCGCTGAAGCTCACGCTTCGCACTCGTTTTACGCATCACCAGATCTCTCGGCAAAATATGATCTCTACATCCCAAAAGATTACATCTTTGCTACACCCCTGATTTTTTTATTAATAAAATGAGATTCTGAGTGTCGGACATAACAACCATAAAATTGTTGATTGGAATTGTTCTTCCGATCTTTATCTTGCAATTGAATAACACTGTATCGTCCTGGAACTCTAACTTTTTAAATTGTAACCGACCTCCGTGCACGCAACAATAAATGCCAATTTATACAGAATAAAGCACAGAACTAAAGAGCACAAACGCCATAACACCTCGCTGCAAGGTCATTTATATGGCGTCATAGATTGTATACAAAACTTCTTGTCAGCCAGTGGCTGTTACGAAGCAACTTTTGGCTGGCCTTAGGAAATAGTAAGGAAACTTTTGTAGGGTAAATTCACACTGTGTTACCTCCAAAACTAAAAAGAATCGTCTGCTACTTGGGTTAAAGGTGGGACTTATCACAGTGCCGTTCATACATCCAACCGATGCAACCAGCACTTGTAAACCTTGCATTGACTAACTGTGTGTTGATTGCCAACACGGCTGCCTGTACAAAGCCAGTGATTCTACATGACGTTCTATGCCACCGTTGTAGTGACAGTACTGTACACCACAGTATACAGTCTTTACTGTATACTGCACTGAACTATCTGAAGGGACAAAGTCCACAAGGTCTTTGACCAATCAGAGAGCTAATTTTCTCAATTTTAGAAGAACTGTTGCATGGACCAACATTCCGAACGTAACGAATCCAAGCTCACAGTACATGAATTATGTGTTATATTGTATACAGTTCACTAAGCTAGAAGTCTGCTTACGTAATTTGTGAAATTTAGCTGTACCAGTCGATTGTAACCTAGATTAAAGATTTTTGGGACTGTTTTAGTGGTAGTTCTTTCTAATTATTAACTAATTGTCTCTACTGTCCAACCATTTAAACTGATAATGATACAGCTATAGTGCTACAATGTACCTGATATCGATACAGTGCTGCAAATTACTGTATTTTATAACCCATCGTACAATAATCTGCTATGGCCGTAGTTGGCATTTTGTTGGCAAAAATTATTAATGGCGGCATGAAAACGAGAATTCGGGAAGTTTACAAACTGAATAAAAAGATGAATTTATTTTAATACAAACCTTTATTTGAAAGAGGCATAATAAAAATCTGAACAAGGTAATCCCTTGTAATGATCATATTCGTTACAAACTACAAACAGGCTCACGTTCAGTACATAGCCTCTTTGCTATGTTGTTAGAGTCATCGTATTTCTGTCGGGCCACCCGACAGGTATGAGGCCATAATTACTAGGTTCTGATGTTAGGAACCAGTGAAAACACTAATTTACATTGCAGTAGTGTAAGCTTTGGCACGATCTTTATTGCAGGTGCTATTACAAATGTGCAAACCAAAGCTAAAATTTACGTTACAAAATTTAAGTCGGGCTAGCGCAGTTAACGCTTGCAGCGGTAGGAAAAGCAGAAGTTGACTGCAATTAACGATTCTAGCGTTACTAGCAGTAAAGCAGCCCTCTAACGATAGTAACACAACTATCGTGATCGTTACTAGTGTTAGACTCGTATCGGCAGGATTTTTTTCTAACGCAAAATTTCTAACGCTTAACGCTCCTAACGTCCATTTTATTCTGAGCTGTACTGTAGTGCAGAAAGTTGTCATAAATTTGAAACCATGATTTGTAAGTATAGAACGATAGAGAAGGCAAAGTAAGGTACCAGTTTAACTTAATGTTCAAGAAATGTGGTTCCCCTAGAAAGAAATAAATTGCTTCATAGATATGAATAATTCACCAATCTTTTAAAATTAAAAAATGGTGCCTATCTCATAACTCTCTGATGTATATTTTAAATCTGTTATGAGAGTTTATTGGTCGGACTAAATGAATCAATAATGATAAAATCTCTATCCAGGATGTGGCATATTGATGCAATGTAAACAATATATATTTTTGTTGCTGTTGACTAAGCTTATCATTGACAGGGTTGTGGTAATATCTCAAAGTAAAATTGTGATGCATGAAACATCTATATCTCAGAATACAGTGGATAATAAATGTTTTACCATGTGAAGAAATAAAAAACATTTTGGGGGGAAGTATTTATCATTGATGTTAAGTCAAGACCAATGATGTGTGTATGTTTTCGTAATAAAATCTGGCAAGAATGGTATGGGATCCATGTAGATATTTAGCTTTTAGAAAAAGGGGTTTGTAAGTTTAAATACCTAAGACTGCAGCGTACTAGTAGTACTGCTAACCAAACCTAGCACAATATTTTTTTTGAAAAAGTATGATGTGATGTTTGAATGCATTTTCCTGTTGGCTGTGCATCAGAAGTTAGAGGTCTACCCTTGCCTGTGCATAGTATAACACCATTAGTAAGAAGACTTCTACATGATTGTATTGTCTAGAAGTTGCACTTCATTGGTCTCAAGTATTAGAAAATATGGTTTTGTGTAGATGTGCTTTTTAGGTACCCTAGAAGAGGATAAAATTTATGTGATATACAAAAGTGTAGTAGCCTAACTTGTTTTAGAAAATGCTGTAAGAAAACTTAAATGAGGATTGACATCCTTACAGTTCAACTTGGCTACATTTTGATTACGTGTGGAACGTAACAGGAATCAGTGCGATGGTGATTTTGTGTGGGTGTTAGGGTGTTTGTATGTGTGTGTTGTATAAGATGGAGTCATGATTTCAAGGATTCCAGTTAATGTGTCTCCAATACTCTCATTCCAAAAGAAATTTTATACCACTGAAGTTATGAGTTATTGATAGGTCAGCATGATAAACTCTAGTGTCTCTCACTTAAGTTCATGTGCAAGAAAGAGAGAGAGAGCCCAGAAAGGAGTTGGCTGACACAATTGTAATAGAGAATGGTATCTTAGGTATTGTTGGTCAAGTATTGGATTTAGGTCTTTGCAAGTGAATTGTTGTAATGAGAATTAATCAGAAGGGTGCTTTTGAAGTTATGAAAGGTCCAAATAACAACTTGCTCCTCCTTTTTGTGTCTAGTTTTGTGTCAAGTTTTATTTGGGGTCAACTGATGGCAAACAGAAAATTTCGATGTATCATAATAGGAAAGTTGGATGAATGTCATATTTATCATGAAGATGCTCCATATTTGTTACAAAGATGTCCTGATGATTAAATCAATAAAATTAAAATCAATCTGTATAAAAAGGAATGACAGGTTTTAGGTTGCTGTAGGTCACTTTACTAAAGCGTCATGGGTGGTAATGATACTGAGCAATTTCTTTCTTCGTACCTCTTATGTACAAAACTTTTTTATTTTATTGTTTTCAGGTGGATGACAGCTCTCTTAGCCCAATAGATATGTCTGCCGTAAGGCATGCATACAAGCTGTTGAAAGACCTCAGACCTCTGGACATCTTTTTGTCTGTGATGACAAATGCACTTGAAATCCTTTTAATGAATTTGAAGAGAGAGAAACTTGAAGCAGATGAAATCAGTCAGGTCAGGCCAACTGAATGATGTAAAAATGTTAGACTGACTGTGTCAATACAAGGAAGGTCTTTAGTACATTCCTGTAAAAGTGTGCAAACAACCACCTTGGCAGTGACAACTTGGTCTTCACCCATGGAGGGCAAATTGTTGGCTTGTGGTCTCCATCTGCTTTTATAAGAAGCAAAATGGGGGCTTGAACCCCAGATCAGAAGGAGCCAGAAGTGATGGAGTGGGTCAAAAAGTAAAAAAAATAGTAAGAAAAGGGGAGAAAAGAGTTGCATGGGGAACTCTTCAGGAAATTTTAATATTATTGATACAACCTCAGTATTGCAATGTAAAATGGAATAAAACATCACTGAAATGGCTCTAAAATTGGTTCCTCCTAGTAACCATTGGGGTAAAAGTGTCCCAAGTGAACACCACTTAGGCTGGCCCCTCTGGTCCTAATTGCTTGACTCCAAGTATAAGCATATTCCTCTTCAACTTTGAAAATGGGTGGATTCCTCCACTTTGACTGTTTTTGTTTTTATTAACTCACACCAGAGGAGCTGGTGGGAGCTCTGTCTGTCTGTCTGTCTGTCTGTCTGTCTGTCTGTCTGTCTGTCTGTCTGTCTGTCTGCAATTGCATAAAAATTGCAGAAAAAATTAATATCTCATGCAGTGTGTGGTGGATTGATGTGAAAGTTAGTCACAATTATATTGGGGCGAGGGGCCCTTCAGAGGGGTGTGAAAAATTCCATGCCATAAAATTGTAGATTTTACTAGAAACAGTCTCTCCTCCTAGATGCATTAAGGACTTTTTATCAAAGTTGCTCAGAAGTATGATTGGCATGTGAAGATTAAAAATTGTATCCCCACATTCTGATCAGAGATTATTTTATGACCAGTTTTGGAAATTTGTGGTATGCTGGTACATTGGCATACTAAAAATAAATCATGGCGTACCAAAACTTCTTCTATGTTAACCCACAGAATGTGAGTGGCATACCAAAAAGACAGCAGTGATGCACATGTTGGGTATCAATGAAAAATCATCCACTTGTGGATAATACTTTACAGTGTCATCATCAAAGGCATCACAGCCAATGTGTTCAATGAACTCGTTGTCTCTATTGAAAGCATGCTTTATGTACAAAGTGCTAATGTAGTGCATAAAAAATGAGTTTTACTGTATCACCACCTCAAATCAAATTATTATCGGAGAGGGGATAAATTGCTGTAGTGTCAGTTGAGTCTAGAAGTGCTGCCAGAGTCTTCAATACACTTACATGTTTTTATTACCATAAAGAAAATTAGTTCGATCAAAGTTGGATTTTTGTGGGCTCATACCTCATTTGGTTTTATACAAGTTATGATTTTTTCTCTCACAGAATGTCATCAAAAATTAAAAATGCTTTCTCATTGTAAAAATTTTTCATGAATTTTTTGATGTGTTTTGTAAGAATTTATCAGTCAAAGTGATTCCATGTGTACCCAAAAACGAAATATGTAAGGTCTTATAATTTTCTTTAGTTTCCAATTTTTGAACAATGATTTTCATGGATGAAAACTTCAATTTTATAACTTAGAATGACAGTGAGTATAGTCAAATTTGAAGAAAATGCCACAAGAGAAGTGAAAAGTTACAAGTACTTTGGAAAAAAGTGTTCTTATTATCATCAGCTTACACCATGCCTATCTGAGTACAATGGATGTGCAATGTGTCACACAGCTGAATGTACTGATGTACAGTTAGTTAGTCAGTTGGTTAGTTAGTTGAGATTTCATGACACATCAACACAAATGCGTTACACAGTGTCAACCAGATAAAACGGTAAATTTCAAAAACGGTTAAGTTCAAGTTCGGTTTCAAATACAGTTCAAATACGGTGAAAGTCCGTCCCTTTAGTCGCCTCTTATGACAGGCTGGGAATACCGTGGGCATATTTTGCAGACCCAAGCCCACAGGGGACAGTACTGATGTACAGTACATGTTTGGGCCAATGTGACAGCATTCAGATGGAAAAAGTGTGACTATGTAGGTTGTATACTGCTCAGTAAACACTACTTTTAGAAACAAAAGAAAATACCCCTGTCGAGGAACAGTTTGACGTTAATTTCTGCTTCAGATTTCACCTCGTTATACGTTTCAAGAAGCCACCATCTCACTAACATTTCTAGTATATACTGGCGATATCATGAGTCAATCTTTTCACAGACACTGTGACTGAAATTGAAACTTTTCATTTTTTGAGGTCACCCTAAGGAGAAAGAGCATTAAATACTTGTCTCTGCAAAAAAAACAAAAAATGTGTAGTTTCCCCTTCCTATGTGGCAAATCTTTTGTTACTTGAAACTTTCTCATGTCAGCCATTGAGATCAATTTCTCCAGATTCTAGCCTAAGCTGATTTTAACCAGAGAACCTAATTAGGCTTACACATTGTGCATAAGCACATGGCCAACCAGTGCTGTTGTTTGCAGTCATACCACTAGCCTAACAGACACAAAACACAGTGTGTACGAGACCAGAAATTTGAAGGTTGCATTATTAGATTCCTTCAGTATATACAGATTAATGTGCATATTCATAGTTAGTAGCAAATAACTCTTTGCAATAAATGACAGTGGTTCAGGTCCATGGTCTGACATAGTGTAGAAGGGGGCAGGGTGTTTTCAGAGGTGGGGTGGGAATGTCAGGGGAGAGGTAGGCAGAGGGCAGTATTCCTTCTCTCAAAACTTTAAAGAGGGCAAGGATTGAAGTTCAGGCAGGGTGTCCTTCTGTCACACCCAGGCTTATGGGCCTGCAAGTTTAATATGACCCTGATGAAATCAGGTGACAGGATATGAGTGGAAACATGAAGCCTGAGGGCAGGGATAATTGTTATTTTTAAATAGTAGAATGATGTTGGTCTTCTTTCTGTCATTAATAAAATATTATAGGCCCATTCTTTTGTTGATAATATATGAAATGTGGGCAAAATAGCACATATGTCACTTCAATAATTTTGCCAAATTTTGTATCTCAATATATGGATATTATTGGTATTACCAGTATTTTGCAGCTGTTTTCCAGTATTTGTTTTTTGTGATATCGCCTTATCCTAGAGTGGTGCCATTTACATTTAACTCAGTAGATCCTTACACCTTTGTATAAACTTGATATCACAAGCAAGAAATATTCTGTATACCTATAAAATGCAATAGACAAGAAAGAAGTTGTTCTTGTGTTTCATGTATTTCCTTCAGTTTTGTACCATATTTTGAGACATTCGTTTGTATATTTTGTTATATCTTTTGTGCAGCTGTTTATATTAATGGAGAATTTCTTATTTGGGGAAAATCATAACCTCTTACTGATGCTGAGCCAGGTGCTTGCCCACAGTCTTTCAGATGGTGCCAAGAATGCCTTCATACACTTCTTGTCTGCCTACAGCAAGGAAAATTTCCTTCAGCTTTTATCTGTATTTAAAAATTGCCTCAGCTCATCACTGAAACCAAACCAAAGGTAAGACTTATCAGATTTTTGGTTCCGATGATAAGAGAAACCTATGCATTCATGATGGCGTGTGTATGTATGTGTGTGTGTGCATGTGTGTGTATGTGTCTGTGGCACTTTGCTCGTTAACACGATATCTCAAGAAGGGAAAGGCTGACAGTTCTCAAACTTGGTACATAGATGCC